>LVLI01000325.1:0-128541 GCA_001687465.1 Halocafeteria seosinensis | reverse complement strand
CCTCGCTTTTCAGTGTCATAGCTAACTTGTAATCCACTGATGTCCGTGATCGAAAATCGCCGCGCCGACGCCATATTAAAGGTTGCGCGCACTTCTACGTGAAGTTACCTCCGCAATTCTTCATTGCACCTCTCACTCATACAGTGTACCGTAAGTGTCCTCCAAAGCGCATTCAAGGCTCCCCGTATGCATATCGAATATCTTCCGTAAGGCCGGGTTTATGAATGGAGGGCATCTGTTGCATATACGCTACGTTCGGGGTCTTAACGTCTTTTTCCTTGAGGTCGTTCCAGAAAGCCCCAGTTATGTAGCTTGAGTAAGCCAGAAAATTTGGGATATTGAGTGCAAAAGTTGATATAATCAATTAAAACCCTCGTAGAGACCCATGCAATCCATCAATTCCTTGACTCAATGGAACTGCATCGGCAACGAGATTTCGTGTTCACAACTTGGACTCTGAGCAATGTAGGGCTGTTGGGATGGCGTCCCCACTTCCCCAACTGGGGATGGGGAAGGCTTCCCCATCCCAAATCCCCCGGGGAAGAAATCCCGAATGGGGATCCCCAAAGTGGAGAATATAAAACTCCAATAATGAATGTATTGACATGCAATACGTCATTGCGCATATGCACTGTATAATTATAGAGGTCGACGAGCTCAAATATGATCAAATACACCATTATCTATACTGACAAAAGTAGTGGCCGTTAAAGTTCGCATGCAGATTTCAAATCTGATATTCAAGGATCAAGCTGCTTATTCATTGCCTATTAAGTACATACACTAGTGCTCTCTGGAATAACATTTGACCTAAACGTCAGCATACTTATGCCGTGTGTTTCCGTGACAACTAGAACGTTACACTAGACGTAATCGGACGAAAATGGAGCCCTGCCAGTGGGCCACCAGCCAGGCTGCCACCGCTTCCTGGGACGAGGAGGGCAATTTCTGTCAAGTTCCTTCGCTACCGCCATTCGAAGGTCGTCTGATTTTGAGGATGAGCTGCCACCACATGCAGAGACGGTGGACATCGAAGCAGCTCCTGAAGGTTGTGGAGAGCCAGCAACCACCTCAATCTCCAGTGCTCCTCTGGAAGTATCTCCTACCCCTTCTCAATCGGACAGTGCTCCTTGTCGCCATTCCAGAAGTCAAATTCCCCCTTTCAATCTTTCAGAAGTTCCCCGGTCCCTTCTCAATCTTCTAGTGTTCCAGAGTCCCATCTCAATCTTCTAAGTCCCCAGTCGTCAAGAAGTTCCAGTGTATTTTTTCAGCCTTCCAGTACTTCTCAATCTTCCAGAAGCCCCAGTGTGCCTTTCCAATCTACCAGAAGTTCCAAGGCTGCCGGTACGTTTCAGTTCCCTCTCAATCTTCTCCACCCCCTTCTCAATCGGCCAGTGCTCTTCCTCAACCATTTCGTCCCCATTCCCAAACGAGGATGCGGTCAACTTCCCGGCCGGTGGGCTATCTGTCACATTTGTGTGTGTGTTCCCAAACGCCTAGCGCTCCTCAATCTTCCAGTACCCCTTCTCAATCATGTACGCACACGACTTGGATTGGATACGTTCTATTCTTATAAAACATGTTAAGTCTTCGATGTTTCTTCCCCAAACCTTCCCCATGGGGAATGGGGATGGTCCCGGGGGGCTTCCCCATCCCCAGCTGGGGAACTGTTTTTTTCCCGGTCCCAACAGCCCTAGTCCAGTGCGGTGTTCTCCCCGTTTGAATTTGAATCCTTGGGCCTTTGTGTAGTTTTCTTCCGGGGGGCTCAAGGGGCTCCTGCTGACCCAGAGTACAGCTTACCCGTGTTGGCTTTTGGAGGCGGCACAGGACTCTATACGATGATGTATGTCGGTGGAATCATACACAAGCACCATGGAATGGTATATTAAAAAATAATAGTGCGCCACTTGTGCCAACCCGAAAATTGGCCTAACCGTGGCGTCACCGTGCTACTGACAGGACAGCCTACTGTAGCGTGTCCGTTAAACGGAGTCCAGTTTGACCTTACATGTACCGGTACGGCGGTACATCCGTCGCCCCCCAGGTTTTCGAATGGATCGTTAAAATAGATCATTTTATTCGCTGATCGAGAATCTGATTGATTACTCAAACGTAGCTTATATCTTCTGTTCGTCAAGGAAAGGAGTACTTCATCCATCTCATCACGATGCGGACGCTTAATTCTCTGATTGTGTTTTCTGCCCTTGTGGTCACAGCATTCGCTGATAAGCTTCCCAAGGACTTAAAGTAAGAAATTATGGGTATCTGAAAAACAACCTAAGCATCAGCTGCTCTTGAGAAGGATCCCGTGGGTGAATATTATCCAACTGGCCATGTTGGGGTCGGTTTAATATTGTTCTATTGTTCTGAGGCTGCGCAAAAATAGCGGAAACGCTGAGAGAACAGAAAAAGAGTGGGCTGAGAGGTCTTCAGGCCGCATAATTGGCGCCTACAGGCGACATACAGGGTATATAGGGTATGGGTTGTAGGGTTTGTAGTCAGGGTTTTGGGGTATGCCACAAATGGGGAAAGGAACAGGGAATGTACCGGTATACTTAATTGTACAGTACATACAACAACGAATGTGACCGCAGGTGAAACAAGGGTTCCCATTCATCATGATTCATGTTGGTTCTAATGCAGGAAATCTTGGGTACATACAGACGGAGACACGTGCATCTCGGCGGACCTGTCTGACGTTGGAGATGATAGTGGTACAGCCACGCTCTGCGCAGAAAATCAGCCTGGAATTACTGACGGATGCTCAGACTTTTCTGTTAGGTAAGTACAGCGTATACAAGAGCCTCGTCGTCTTACGAAGCATCTGATTATGAATAAATTGCTCAATGGTCACAGTGCCGTGACCGCACTTGCTGACAACTGGTTCTCGGTTGAATCCACTGACGGAGATGGCGGTTGCTTGTATGCCAATGCTGACGAGCCAAAAGGTGCCATCGTCTTGGGGGAGACGTGTGAAGCTAGTCCTCCGGGAAATAGCGTCGTTTCGGTTAAAGGTAAGTTGTATAGAAACGACGAGTTCATGAAGTTGTTGAATTCTACTTCTTATACGCTTCAGAAGGAGCCTGTGGAGCTCTCCCCTCTGTGCTGGCCGGCAACCTACTTGCACTCCTTGCTATTGGTTTTTGGTCTGTATTCTCGTCAAAATGGATGTAAATAAGGCCATGTCCAAACTTCGATCGCAGTGCCTGTAAACCACCTACTGGTGCTGCTGATAGGGTACGGAGATTTGGACTTAGAGACCAGAATAGGTATCTTAAGAGTCATAGCACACTGTTCGAAATACACCGTGTTTCTACACAGGACTACATCTTGATTATCTACCGATACTTTAGAATCGTGGGTGTCAAATCGGCGTTACTAATGGTAATTTACCAGTAGTTCCAATAGCTCACTTGACTAGGATGACTGGATCTGCTGCTTCACTGTGAACTTCCTGGGTCCGGTGCAAAGTTTTTGTTCGAGAATTTTCGCGAAGAATTAAACCACGAATCATCCCTGGACCACGTTGTTCAAAGTTCAGCTTTACCATATTATGGTTCTACAGTGGCTCTAGTCTTACGTACAGAATGTGTTACACTTTGTGTGGTCGGCGGTGTAAGAAAGAAAATCGAAGAGCAGCTAGACTTTATGAGTTTGCACACACACACACATACCGGTACACAGTTGTAAAACTGTAGTGGCGATCGCATCAATGTCAGTGTTTAGACTAGACCATACCGGTAGCTGGAAGACTGGTACATTGTAAGTGTTGCCTGTATGTGTTCATCATTGACGGAGTCACGGAAGATTAAGGGCGCCGACTCGGGGCGCCGAGATCCTGAGATTGGAACAAGGTGACTCGTGATGTGAATCTCGGCTTCAACCTTGACCGCACCAACAAAGAAGCAGCATAGTATGAACAACATTATAGTTGATACGGTGACTGCTTAACATTTTGCCTTCTATCATCACGAAGTGCTTTCGGAATAAGTGGCAGAGTTTACATATATATTTTCAGCTCCCAGAGGCAAGGTGCGGCACAGACCAAAGTACAAGTGTATCCTGAGAAAATATGTCAGCATCTTCAACTACAAGAAACCTTGTTTCCGAGCTGCGAAACAAAGGAAATGAACACTTTTTGCGTGCTAAGAAACCTGGATTAGCGCCAGCCATCAAACGGGCAGCATTGACTGAAGCAAACAAGTATTATATGAAAGCGAAAAACAGCACCCCAAGAAACCAACCAGGAGAAATGGCTTCCTGCTTGAAGAATATCGGGGCAGCTTCAATGTCTCACGCGGAACTCATTCTAGGATCCCCGGAAGTGTTTCAAAAAGAGAAGGAGCTATTCTTCTACCATTTGAAGGAAGGAATACATTCTGCACTACAAGCGCTTGAAAAGAGTGAGTACGTCAAACCGGAAAACTGGGTCTCACAGCTGAAGGAACAGATTGGCACTTTCCTCGAGACAGTCACGGAAGCGTTCCGGGATTTTGAGATGAAGGAAAAACTGAAACTGCTCCACAGATTATGCAGTTGCTTTGATTCCTGTGCATCTATGCATTTTCGTGCAGTTGCTTGTTGCTATGAAGTGCTTGCACGAGAGTGCTTCAATTCCGCAATACAGGCCTTCGAGCGCGACTTCAGAGAGTCAATGAACCTGGTGCATGAGTGCTACCGTCCGTTGGGACAAGCGTCCCGGTGGTGTAAAGAAGAAGATTTCCAAGAGACAGTGGAAGAATTGCAAAGACGTGCGATCCAACAGCAGTTTATTTGTGAGTCGATCCAAGCCAGATACATTGGCGACTGCTTGATAGAGGAAGCAATCGATGGGAGCGAGGAATTGAATATGGATGCCATCTGGGGAGCAATTGACAAGTACATGGAATCGGCCTTGTTAACGAGGGAGCTTGATGTTGAAGGCGAGGCAACTGCGTATTCAAAGATTGGGATAGTTTACCTTGACATACTGAAAACTGAAGCTCCGTGCAAGGTGTATATTGATCGGGCATTCCACCTTGCAGAGTCTCTCCAGCCACGTAACCTATCAGGATTACATTGGTATCAAGAAGTCACAAGAGCCAAGCAATATTTCCAAGAGAAAGCTGTACGGGAAGATAACCAGCGTAGAGAGGCTGAGCGGGGACCAATCCTGGAGGAATTGCAGCCCGAACTTGACGCTTTGAAGGCAGCCGACCTGTCCGCTTATGCGCTACTAAAGTATGTCTACGAAAAGCATCCACCGAAAGAGTCCGCACACGTCTTAGGTCCGCTTGATTCTGACAATATCAAGAAGACACTCATTAAAGCAATTTCCCACTATCATCCGGACAAGAATGCGGGAAAGGACAGCTTGCAGTGGACTGTCCTTTGCGAGGAAATTACGAAGATGTTGAATTTCAGGTATGAATTTTTCAAGGGATAGTGTTCATGTTACGTTTGAGTCGATGCGCGGCATTATTCACTAGAGCTTGCTTGCCATTGTTGGGTAGCTGCTGGTAGTATTGCCTAAAATCAACATGAATCAAAAATTTTTTGCGCTGTCATGGCTCTAGTTTTTGCGCTGCGTGGAGAATACTAAAATCCAATCAAAACGTAAAGCGGCGTCACTTGCTCTTGCTCGCCCCTGCGAAAGCGAAAGCAGCACCCAGGTTCTGGAATATCTGGAAAGTGACAGTTGCCAGACACATGTCTTTCATTTTCATGATTCGTGTTCTGATGTTCATGCAGTTTATCATCATGGTTCATGATAATTTTTCACACACAAAAGAAATGGGTACAGTGTCTATGCACACTGCATACAATTGATTCATTGAGCAGAACAAATTTGATTCAACTTGTGAAGTTCACAAACGCGCGCGCAAATCTCCAAGAACACAGCCCCAGGGGGAAGATTGTTATACTGATGTAATGTTGATTTCGTTCAGGATCCCATAGTCCCTACATTGCTGGTATTGAATAACGGCTCAGTCGTTGATCTTTGTGGCATTGTATACGGACCAGCCAACACGAACGACAGCGGATCCCCTTGGCGGCCGTTAAAGACGATATAGTGTTACCAGAGCTAGTACAGAGTCCATACAATGCAAAACCAAACAAGCGGCACGCATACACATGGGAGCTCTGCTGAGCAAGCGCCTGACAATGAGGCGCCGGCATGGGAGCAGAGCAAAGAGAACGTCCAACCCCGCGCGCGTGGACGGGATCCGAACAAACTAAACAAAACTTTGATGGAGAGAAACAATCGCGAAGATAGGGAAAAGCAATTACAAGCAAAAGAGAGGTATGTTAAACTCTCCGTCATAGGCATACAATCGATGGGGTGCTTGTGTCTGCTCCCATCGAGGATCCTGTCCCTGACCCTGCTTCGTTTGACTTCTGCCTGTAGGACGGCGATGACCTTTATATATTGATTATGGTACAGGGACTTCGAGCAGAAACTTCGTAGGATACCCGAGGAAGATGCAGATCCTCTTAAGCATTGGTTAGCGTAAGCTGTCTCACAAAAGGAAGTTAGCGCATATGCTAACTCGAATCCCGTTTGGCTACAGGTATATTCGATGGGCTGAGCAAAACTTACCAACAGATGGCCCTGATGACAAATTATTCGAGCTGTACGAGAGGTGTGCCCAAGAATTTGAGGATGATTCTAGATACAAAAACAGCCTCTCATATCTTCGCATATGGATACTCTATGTGAGTGCCTCCGTGTATACGCCTCAGATAAACTGGTCCCCTGCTTTAACCGCGAGTCTTTGTAAATACAGGCTGACAAGCACTCAGACCCCGCCGATGTCTTCAAATATCTTTATTCGAAGAAACTTGGTAAGATGTGTATGTGATGTCGACGGTTCCTCAGAGTTTCCACGATTTTTGATCCATTCAGGTGAAAATCTGGCCCTTTTTTACATGGCATGGGCGAGCGTGGCGGAGCAACGAGGAAATTACGCGTTTGCGGATAAAATATATAAACAAGGCATTGGAAGGTAAATACGAATAGGATCATTCTACGGGACAAAAACGCGATAGACGACTCTTGTTATCCTCCAGGGGCGCGAAACCTAAGGAGAGACTCCAGAAAAAACAGCAACATTTCATGAGAAGAATGACGAAGTTATGGATCAAGCATACAAATGGTGAAGACTTATTTTCCCGGAACGATTCTTCCATTCCTCGTGAGGAATCTGCTCGGCAAGCTGCCGAGACTGCCATGGATCTAGACACACTGACAGATGCCGCCCGAAAGAATGCTCGCTTACCCGAAACTCGGCGACAGAATGACTTGGAAACTAGCTTTGCTCGGAATTCTTCCCGGGAAAGGAAACGAAAGCCTCTTAAGAGTCTCGACGAATCCCGAGCTGAAATTGATAGAGAGGAGGAGCAGAGCGCCGAGAATGGTTCCACAGAGGCACTGGTTGGCTCCGCGGATGCAGCGTCTAGTTCGATTCCTGTTTATGTTGACGACGAAAGTAGTGCTAATAGTCGCTCTGGGTTAGGAGAACCGGTTCAAGGGAGCTGGAGCACCCTGGGTACTCTTCACGAGCGGACGAAAGAAAATACTCAGCAACGGTCTCGATGGGACACGGCGTCCTTGCCCAGTAATGCACCGCCGCAAGCTACTGCTCAACCCGCTCAACTGTCTTTCAGCATATTTGAGGATAATGGAGCAGATTTGAATGAAACTTTGCCGGCTCAAGATACCAATCTGTCCGCTCTTGATGGTAGGGGTTCGAGCAAACACTCGGAATATAAGAAAACCAAGAAGGCATCAAAACAGTCAACAGCAGTTCCTGCTTATGATGCGTCGCTTCTATCTGGAAAGATGTGCCAACAGACTGGCCTCCATGGTGCTGCGGCTGCTGGACTTGTTAATCAGAGAGCGTGCGACATAGTAAATGGCGAGGAATCGGATCATAGCGACTCGTACCCATTATGTTTCGAGGAGGTGCGAATGCTTTATTACTTGCAGAAGAATCCAGACGCACTTTCCAGAGTTGGCAGCCGTGCAGGAGAAGTAGGTGGAAATGTCTCTGGGGAGCAGGCAGAAGATGATGTTGGTTGTACCAACATTGAACAGGCTGATTCCGAAGATGTCACCATCAATACTAAACTAGCAATGGAAGACTTGAGCGACTTATTTGCTTCGCCTAATGCAAAGTTCGCAACGAGGCCTGCGGCCAATAACAACAATGATCAGTACGGGAAAGGTGCCCAGGGCCAGTCAATGCAGCAGCAGGGGAGAAAGCCCATGGGCCAACGTCCACCCATTTACGAGGGTAGAGAAGATGATACTGCCACAACTGGAGGCATCCAAAGTTTGGTAGCGACATTGGAACAGGAGGATACTGCAATGACAAATGCAAGCCAGTGTGTGTCAGACCTGATTTACAACGATCAAAATGATCGTTCAGCAGCCGCTGTAACAGCTACTTCCAGCGCTGGTAATCATCAAGACTATGCAAACCGTCCGACGCCTCGGCTGTCACCGATTGCTGCGGAAACAAACAACACTTTGGTGTCGACGGCGCTAAATAACCATCGACTGTTTTCTGACAGCCAGCAGCGTGGAGCCAGGCCTCCACCTGCAGCAAGCGTAAACATAAGCCAGCATGGAAGTGGTGAGGCTGTTCAGGCGACCGCGAATAGTAACCCAGCAAGACAACTCTCCTTTGCCATCTACGAAGAGAACAATGAAGACGACAAGGAGAACAGCGGGGCTGCAGATGAGAATGCGCCCCCAAAAGGTTCTGCAGCAGAAGGGCGGCATGAGAAGACGCCTCAGCGACATCCCAGCGAACTCGACCGAAATGCCATCCTTCGCGATATAACTCCTGAAGGAGACAAACATGCGGACTTAACGGGTGGGTATACCACTGGTGAAGATGAAACTGACGACCCTGGCCGGTTCGTTTATATTCCTCAAAACTCCAACGAAGAGAATTAGAACTCTGGAAATCATGGTTGTGGTTAATAGTGACTACACGCAACTACGGTACGGTAAGAGGAATTCTGAAAAAAGGAGCTACACTTTGCAGTTGCATTGCTAAAAAGAAGCAAGTACGGTTGAAACGAGCCCAAATCTGAATTCACATGGATGCAATGAATAACGATCATGAAAGAGCGCTATCGCAATATTTGATTCTTTATGTAGTAGCTTCGGCGTGGTCCTCACCGAAGTCCCCCCGCCAGCTGGTTCCACGTGTCCGGTACCTGGTCCCGGATCTCCCATTTGTACGCTTTTTCCGCCATTATCCCTATCTGAGAAATAGGTAGGTGTACCACTCATACCATATGGTATGTGTACGCTCGATATACGCCGATGAAAGGGGGTAAACACGAGGTGGAATTCAAATCCGGGCGCTGGGCCCGGACGGAGGATGCGTTTGTATCTTGCTCGTTTTGAAGGTACAATTCGTCCGGTATAATAGGGTTGTTAGGGCTCCAAGGTAGGTTGAAGCGAACTTGTAGGCTTTCTGGTCTGTAAGTGTTCTTAGGATCGTCTTTACGAGCTTTGTGGGCAAAACGAACATAATTGAAAAACTTCAACTTAACGGCCAGTTGCGCATTCTTTTTTCGTTCTTTCTGGTCTTTCATTGCCTTTTACACGATGCTATCTGCGCGTTCTTCGTTTTTGCGGCGCTCTGGCGCCGGTATGGGTCGATTCTCATCTGCGAGAGACGTCAATTTGGGAGGGAACAAGCTCCGCGGGAACAGAAAGCACGGGCCAGCCCCATCCCTGTTCTCTCGGAATTCTTCAAACGCCTCTACAGGAGGCGGGAAGCCTGATCGAGGCGGCATTAAGCGTAAGAAAGCCCTTTCTCAGGTCCGCTTAGGAGTGCCCAAGGAAATCTGGGAAAGCGAGAGACGCGTCTCGCAGAGCCCGGCATCCATTCAGCAGCTGAAAAAGAAAGGCTTTGACAACATCTTCGTGGAATCTGGTGCTGGAGCGGCTGCTAACTTCTCGGACAAGGATTATGAAGCCGCCGGCGCTACTATAGTGCCCAGTCAAGCGGATCTCTATGAAACGTCGAACTTTATACTCAAGGTTCGTCCTCCGACTATGGCAGGAAGTCGTAAGTTTTACTGCCACCATGTCTGTTCCCGTGTTCTCATAGGGGCTTTTGCTTGTGACTCCATCTGCAGAACACGAAGTCGATTTCCTTCAGAAGCAATCCGATCTGATTTCTTTCTTGTACCCAGCAAGAGATGAAGACTTAGTGAATCGTCTGATGCAGCAGGAAGCTACGGCCTTTGCAATGGACTGTATTCCGCGGATCAGTAGAGCTCAAGTCTTTGACGCTTTATCCTCCATGGCCAACATTTCTGGGTACAAAGCCGTTGTTGAGGCAGCCAGTCACTTTGACCGGTTTTTCGCTGGTCAAATGACCGCTGCTGGCCGCGTACCCCCGGCCAAAGTGCTCGTCATTGGAGGCGGCGTTGCCGGGCTCTCCTCGATGGCTACAGCCAAGAACCTTGGCGCAATTGTACGTGGCTTTGACACCCGCCCGGCTGTCAAAGAACAGGTTGAATCCTTGGGAGCGGAGTTTTTGGAAGTGGATACAACTGGAATTGAGGAAGAATCTGGCGAGGGATCTGGAGGCTATGCCAAGGAAATGAGCGATGAATTTATTCGGCGTGAAATGGAATTGTTCTCAAAGCAAGCTAGCGAGGTCGATGTTATCATCACAACCGCATTGATACCCGGAAAACCAGCTCCTAAGCTAATCACGAAGGACATGGTGTCTCGAATGAAAACTGGGTCGATCATCGTTGACCTTGCATCGGAAAATGGAGGTAATTGTGAGCTGACCGAACCTGGAAAGCTTGCGGAGTCGAATGGCGTGAAAATAGTTGGCTACACGGATTTTCCATCCCGACTTCCAACCCAGTCTTCGACCCTTTACGCTAATAACGTTAGTAAGCTTCTGATGAGTATGACCAACAAGGAAGGGGAGTATATTGTAGATCTTAACGACGATGTCGTTCGAGGCAGCATAGTGACTCTTGAAGGTGAGAAAATGTGGCCGCCTCCCGCAATCGCCGATCCATCTCCTCCAAAGCAGCAGAAGGATGAGAAGGGGTCGCTGGGTCAGCCCGAGGATATAAGTGCGGCTGAAAAACTGTATCGCACGACCCGCTTCCGAGCATTTGCAACTGGGGGTGCTCTCTCCTCTATGATAGGTATTGGTCTCGTCTCTCCTACTCCCGAGTTTTCCACCATGGTAACTACGCTGGGTCTGGCTGGTGTAATCGGCTACAACGTAAGGCAATCTAAGCATATCTCTTGTCTTGGTCTTCGTTTACTTTAGTCGTCTTTTATTTTCTTTGTACAGGTTGTTTGGGGCGTACAACCCTCTCTTCATTCTCCATTGATGTCCGTCACCAACGCAGTATCGGGGATGACAGCTGTCGGAGGGATGGCACTAATGGGTGGTGGTGTCATTCCGCATACCACAGGACAAGCGCTGGCCGCGGCAGCAGCCGGGTTTAGTGCAGTGAATATTGGTGGGGGCTTTTTGGTAACGCATCGCATGCTTGATATGTTCCGTCGCCCAGAGGATCCTCCTGAGCCTATGTACCTCTACGGCATTCCGGCTGCCATGTTTGGTGGTAAGTCTGGGTTGTATTATCCTACTTTAGTTTTCGCTCAAGCTAACCAATACCTTCTCCATTGCAGGGGGCTATTTGGCAGCTGCTGCTATGGGAGCAGAACAGGTTCACCAACTAGCTTATTTGGGCTCTTCCCTATGCTGCATTGGAGCGATTGCGGGATTATCTCAGCACTCAACGGCACGCTCAGGGAACGCTCTCGGAATGATTGGTGTCGGTGGCGGAATCTTGGCCACCCTGGGACATATGTCTCCCTCGGCGTCGGTTATGGCTCAAATGACTGGTGTGCTAGGTGGAGGTGGCGTTATTGGATACAACATTGCCAAGAAGGTCGCCATTACTGAGCTCCCGGAGTTAACTGCAGCCTTCCACTCTAGTGTTGGTCTAGCGGCAGTGCTAACTGGACTCTCGAAACATCTTGGCGAATATGATTCTTTCGTGACGGACGCGGTGGGAAAAGTGAATGAAACATCCGTTTATCTCGGTAAGTCCCCCTTCTACATTATTATTTTACCGCGCCCGTTTGGCATGTGATGTCAACACTTTTCACAGGTACTTGGATTGGTGGGGTGACTTTGACTGGATCATTGGTTGCCTTCGCTAAATTGAGGGGACTTCTGGATTCGAAACCCTTGGATCTAAGTGGCAAGAACATGTTAAACGCGGGAATGGCGACAGCATCCGTCGGTGCTATGGGTGTCTACTGTTCACACCCCTCCGCGGAAACCGGCTTGGCCGCACTTCTCTCTGCGACGGGTCTAAGTGGAGCCATGGGTGCCCACATGACCGCTAGCATTGGAGGGGCAGATATGCCTGTCGTCATTACCGTGCTCAATAGTTACAGTGGCTGGGCGCTATGCGCCGAGGGCTTCATGTTGAACAATGATCTCCTTACGATTGTTGGCGCGCTCGTAGGCTCCAGCGGTGCTATCTTGTCGTATATCATGTGTGAAGGGATGAATCGGTACGTCTTTATGCAAGAGTTGAAAGTTCTCGGAGAAATTGTTTACCCAATGTATGGAATGCAGTTCGCTTCCAAATGTTATCTTGGGTGGTTGGAATGAGAATGCCAAGGTTACAAAAGCCACAGAACAGCTTGAACATACTGAGGTGGATATCCAAGGTTCGTTATCGTACCAACTCGACAAGCTGATTGCGACAGTATAAACAGCTTTCTTGAATGCTATTGCAGGCGCTGCTGAAAGGCTGGTTGATGCTAGGAAAGTGATTATCACTCCAGGGTATGGAATGGCGGTTGCAAARGCTCAGTATTCTCTCGGCAGTATGGTCAAGGCCCTTCGTGATGCTGGCAAGGACGTTCGCTTTGCTATCCATCCCGTTGCGGGGCGAATGCCGGGCCAGCTGAACGTCCTCTTGGCTGAAGCTGGTATCCCATACGGTAAGCATTAGAGATGGAAGGTAGCTACAGCTGTGCATGGGATACCTCTTTTCCATGTTGCCGCGCGCAGATATCGTGGAAGAAATGGATGACATTAACGATGACTTTGCCGATACGGATGTGGTTATTGTCATCGGGGCAAATGACACTGTCAATTCTGCTGCGCAAGATGACCCTGACAGTGCGATTGCCGGAATGCCTGTGCTGCGTGTTTGGGAAGCCGACAATGTCATCGTTATGAAGCGGACCATGGGTACTGGATATGCAGCTGGTATGTGCCTGTTTCGGTTTATATAAGCGTCTTTTTCACTGCTTTATCGATGTGTTATGTATCACAGTGGATAATCCCGTCTTTTACAAGGGGAACACCGATATGCTGCTTGGGGATGCGAAACAAACCACCGACGAACTGTATGCTGCCGTGCAAGGGAAGCTCAAACCGAAGTAAATGACTACATTACCCATTTTCAATGGTTTTGACTCCGACACTCACTAAATGCACATTGCGTTATATACAAATTACGTGCTAAATTGTACTAGAATACGTTATAGGTAGCCTGTTATTCCGCGCTGATTTAGCCGCACGCGCCCGTACGGCCAGCGGCTAATTCCTCTGGTGAGCTCTCGGCTGCTCTTTGTGTCCGACATGATGAAACACCCCCGAACGATGTCAAGTCTGAGCAAATCAGCACATGATAAATACTGCGGTACTTTTCCAAGTACATCTAAGACACAAAGTAGAGGAGTTCTTCTCGTAATTGATGAGTCACGATCCTGGAAGGAGACTGCCAGAGCGGCCAGTATCTGTCGCACACAGCTGTCTGGGTCGCAAGACCCGGCATGCTACGTGTGAGGCTTAAAGCTTAACGCTAAAGGTACTCTTCGCAAACTCGCTACGCGTGTCTGGGTTTGTTAGTCGTCATTTACAATTAACATATTGTAGCTAGGGCTACTATCTCAGTGTCTACAGGTTTACAAAGAAGGCTTCTTCCCTGCCTCCCCCACTGTACTGGGTGCCAAAAAGGGGTCGGGCAAACGCGCAGGGGAGACACAAGGGAAGCGGCGCACAGGGACGTTGAAGTGTTTTTCTTCGTTCCGTGTACGCGGCTCGTCATTCTGCGCTTGTCAATACCTAAATACCTTTACCACTGCTCTGGGGAGACGGCCAGCCTCTTTTAGCCCTGCTATTCCCAGGGGAGACTCTGGTGGGAGCTTGCCGAGGCGAAGGAAGCCTTGGAATTCTCCACGTCGCTCGAATCTCCGTCTCTCGCAGCGAAAGCGCAAGGAACTATGATGTTCCTCGGTCGAATTCCGAACTTTTGTGTGCTTCTCGCCGTTCTATGCAGTTTCCAGAGAGCTGTTCGAGCTGATGATGATGCGGACAAACGTAAGTGCATCTGTTTGTATGTAAGCCGACACGTCAGCCGCACACCTGAGAAACCAAGTGCTAAAGCCGTTGGAATCATGAGTGGTGCATACGCTTCTGGGCGTACTTTCTGGCTGGATTCATTTGCGTTCAACTTGTGCAGCCATTCACTGTCCGCCCGGTTACACCCGATCTGAAATCGACGAGAACGACTACTGCTTCAGGTACTTCGCTCAAAGCAAAGCGTTCGAAGATGCGCGGGATGTCTGCCAAAATGAAGATGGTATGGTGCCCCATCTACGAATTTTTCTGTTCCAAGCAGCGTCGATGTAAAGCTTTTGTTCCCGCAGGGGATCTGGCACGATGGGAAGACAAGGGAGCTACGCGAGAATTGATTTATTCTCTTTGCCGCGGTCCGAATAACCAATGCTGGATCGGAATGCAGCGGACAGGGGTAAGTTTGGTATTGCACTGTAATCTGTTGTTTTAGTG
The DNA here is from genome assembly GCA_001687465.1 of Halocafeteria seosinensis. NCBI lineage: Eukaryota > Bigyra > Bicosoecida > Halocafeteria > Halocafeteria seosinensis. The sequence goes on along the minus strand of LVLI01000325.1, from coordinate 113,674 downwards.
CTTTCGACTGCAAGGTTATTCCACTGGGAATTGCAGAATGGGTTTCGATGGGTCAATGACGACTCCGTGCCTAATTCGCACGCTTCACAGTGGGCATCGACGTACCCTAAAGACAATGATGAGGACTGTGTAATGCTTTGGAATGGTGGTGAACCGCGGCTAACGCATGTCAATGAAGACTGTAGCAACAGGCATCATTTTGTTTGCCGTCTACCTGGTAAGTCGCGGTCCCGACGTATATTCCAGACTGTGCGTGTGTGACGTGACTTGCACTTGCACATTTGCACTACGTTTACAGTTGGCTGTTTGCCTGGCTATAAACTTAGCAGCGACGGAGAAAGCTGTGAAAAGTGTGATCCTGGACAGTACGCTGCCACCATTAGTTCCTCTAAGAGTTGTACTGAGTGCCCACCGGGAAGATACGGAAGCGTGGAAGAGCTGAAGTCGTCTCAGTGCAGTGGTTCTTGCAAAAAGGGCTATTACTGCCCAAAAGGCTCTACAAGCAACAAGGAGCAGATATGGTAAGCTTTCGCTCTAATGGCGCTTTTCTGGTTGTGTGTATTGAACTTCACGGCAACATGCGTTGTACAGTCCCGCTGGAAGATACGGCAGCGCGGCAGGGTTGCAGACCCAACAGTGCTCTGGAGCATGCGATGCGGGGTATTACTGTGAGGAGGGTGAAACCAGCTCTTCTCCCTCCGGGCAAATCTGCCAGGCTGGCCGGTATGGAAACCAAGGAGAGACGTCCTCCGCTTGCGCTGGTGAATGCGAAGCAGGATATCTTTGTCCGCCGGGGTCGTCATCCCCTCAGCAACAAAATTGTGGGGATGAAACTAAATATTGTCCTCCCGGAAGAGAAGAACCAAAGACTGTTGATTCTGGATTCTACACCTTTCCTGAGGAGGGCAACATCCGTACTGAACAGCGCAAATGTCCACGGGGATACTACTGTCAAAACGGAGTACGCGAGAAATGTCCTGCAGGATATTATGGTGATGAGCAGGGTATGACGTCCAGTACATGCTCTGGCGAATGTAGGGAAGGATTTTGGTGCCCTGCAGGGTCTGTTGATCCTACGCAGGTTAGCTGTGGCAATGGGAAAGACATCCCTACAGCGTTTTACTGTCCCCCCGGATCTGATGAACCGATACAAGTTTCTGATGGGCACTACACGCTTCCCGAAGATGCCCCACCGGACCAACGGGAAGATCAGCAAAAGTGTCCAGAGGAATTCGTCTGCGGCTCCGGAAAGCGATCAAGGAAAATAGAGTTTATTCCAGCGGCAAGCACTACGTCTCATTCTGACAGCATGCTCTGTGAGAATCAAGTGGCTGACAATGAATTTGAAGGAGGACGAGTATCTGTTTCTGAAAATAGCCATAAGGGGGAGCCATTTGCGAAAATTGTTGTGAAAAGTCGTACCAATAGCGGAGAACTTGCCTTCTCCTTGGGTCAGCGGCTAGATCCAGGGGGCCCGGATCCTGTGGATACATGCACGCTACTCCAGCCGTTTCATGCAACCCCGCAAGACAATAACGATGAGTATACAGTCTCCATCGACGTGCCAGACGAGGAACAGAACCTTGACTTCGATGATTGTCCTCAATATCTCCTAACTTTGGAAGTTGCTGCAAACGATGTACCTACGGTAACGTGTCGATTCTCTGTTCAGGTAGTGGGAGAAAATGACCCTCCGGTCTTCGTCGAGAGCGAATTTTTTCGAGACGTGCCGGAAGATGCCGCCCTAAACGACCCAATTGGTGACCCAGTGGTCGCTGAGAACGACGAAGCTGGCCAAGAAGTTCGGTATAAGATTGTTCAAGGACTAGAGGGTGATGCGTCGCTGTTTAGCATTGGGGCTTGCAGCGGTCAAATCACGGTAGCTGCAGAGGGGCTAGATTTTGCCGAGCAGCCAAGTCATAGGTTGGAAATTAGGGTTGAGGACGACGGCACCCCACCTTTGCAAGATACGGCGGAAGTTGTCATCAGAGTCGTCAACGTTCCTGAACCGCCATACTTCGTGAAGGGGGAATATTTTTTCAATATCGATGAGGACGCGACTGTGGGGGACCGTGTCGACGGTCAGGATAGTGGAAAAGTTTCCGCCGACGATCCCGACGTTGGTGATACATTGTCCTACAGTATTGACTTGCTAGAGGGAGATGGTGGCGAGAACCCATTCTCCATCGAGTCCGACGGTGCTATTTTCTTCGATCGGCAGGCTGAAGGACTAGATTATATGCGCGCTTCTCGATATCGAGTGAGAGTGACCGTTAGCGATGGAAAGTTCGAAACATCTACGTCATCCGTCGTTATAGACGTCAACAAAGTCAGGCAGCCACCGCGCGTAGAGCTCCCAGGAGGTTCTACCGACCCGGGAAGCTCCCCGTTTACAGTGGAGGAACGATCACCTGCAGGAACTAAAGTGGGTCCTGAATTTAGAGTGTACGATAGGGACAAAACCGATGTGATCATTGATTGTAACGTAGTTGATCCAAATGGTGTTTTTGGAGTGGTTCATCTCAGAGAGGAAGCATATCAACTCGAAGTAGAGACACATCAGAAGGATGATCTAAATCATAAGGAGAATTCCCACCTTGACATCACTATGGTCTGTCAGGCTAAAGATGAAGATAATAACCCAGAAAGCAACACAGTCTTTGTTATTGATCTTCAACACGTGAATACCCCACCCGTGATAGAGCCTGTCTCGTTCCAAGTCCGTGAAGATGCGAGTGCATCGACCCTTGTCGGTCCTGGGGCAGCATTTAACATGCAAGACCGAGACACCTATGTGGGCCAGTCAGTATTTTTTAGACTTCCAGAGGATGAAAATGATGAAACGGTGATTAGCCGTTTTTCAGTAGGTGCATCCTCAGGGGATTTGACCGTTCGCTCCAGCAGCTTTAATTTTACTGAAAGGTACCGCTACACAGCGGTGGTGCAAGCCGGGGATAATGGTTCTCCAAGGCTTTTTTCAACAGCGACTGCGGATATCGAGATTCTGGATGTAAATCATGCGCCAGTGGTCAATGAGGAGCAATCGTTTTACTTGGAAGAAAATGCGGCACCTGGGACATGCGTCAAACCGAAATCGCACGATCTTGATACTGTTATTGCCTGGGATCCTGACGGCACCGCCGACCAGGATGGTCTTTCATGGAGAGTTGAATGGGCCGCTGTTGGAGGCGTGAAGCCCAACATGTCTCTTCTCTTTGAGATCACTGATGGTGGAAGAATTTGTGTTGCCGAAGGAGTTGACAGTTACCCATGGACGACGTTGCTAAATTATGAAGGCCACTCCTTCTATAGTACTGGTTCGGAGCCTGCGTTTTATGAAGTGGAGGTCATCGTGACTGACAGGGGTGTGAATGGCAGTGCTTTGGAAGGATCAGCTTCGGTTACCATTGACCTTTGGAATCAGAACGACCCTCCGCGATTGAACGACACTTCCCGATCCACGAAATCACTAGCCGAAAGGGGTAGCCGTGTGGGATCATCGCAGCTAGTGGGTGAAGATCAGGATGTTGATGACCGGTCGAAATTGAATTATACCCTTCTAGATGATGGTGGTAGCAACCAATTATTTGACATTACACCAGATGGAACTGTTGTGCTGGCAAAAGAAGCACCGGAGGTTGAGGAAGGTGAGGAAAGATTTACTATCACTGTGGAAGTGAAAGATCCTCATGGTTTGAGGGACACTGCGACGGTGACTCTTAGTATCGTTGCTGACAACAATGCTCCTGTGATGGATGACCAAACTTTTAAAATACCCGAAGGCCATCCACTAGGGGTTGTTGATGACGCCACAATAATATACTCGGACGAGGATTCGAAGAACTCCCATACGCTCTTTGTTACTGGGTGGCACCCAAGTACGGCTGAGTCTATGGTGGATGTGAATAAAGACGGTGAAATAAAGATCGTTGGCGAGGGACTTTCCTTCGCTGAAGAGCCCAAGATCTATATGGATGTAGTCGTAGAAGATGATGGTATTGGGAGACTGACAGACTCGGCTGTGATTACAATTGACGTCCTAGATAGGCCAAACAAACCAAGCATTAATACGTCCTCACTTTCTGTCGATGAACTCGTACCTATTGGGACGCATGTTGGAGTGGTAGAGGTGAGCGATCCCGATAGAAACGAAGACCACACGTTCAGAATCCTAGATATCTTGCCCCACCATCCCCAACGACCTGAGACACCCTTCGTTGTTAGCGAGACTACCGGCGAAGTGAAGACCAACTCTCCTATGGATTTCGAGGCAGAGTGGTTTCAAGGAAGCCTCAGCGGTAGGTATTACGTTCTCAATATCACCGTCACCGATAAAGATGGTTTGACCGACAACACTGAGTTGAAGATAGATGTGGGTGATCTGAACGAGCGACCGTATATTGGATCGGGGGCAACATCCAATGGTATCTTTTGGTTCCAAATCGAAGAAGACGCGAGCGAAAGCAGCAATCCTCGTGAGCTCTTCGTGCATGCATCCCAGGAAAGTAGTCCACCAGATTACGTCCATGTCCTGGATCCGGACTCCAGCACGGTTTCCCATGGGAAACTTAGCCTTGAGATAGTGGAAGGCGACAGCGATGGTATATGGGGTATTACCGATGAAGATAAGCCAAGCCTGCAACTGAAAGGTCATTTGGACTACGAAGACGTGGACTTCTACGAATTGCGAATCCTAGTGTCAGATGGTGGCGAACCCGCACTTGCTACCAATGTCACGGCTATCGTCATAGTCAATGATATTGATGACATGAGCATTGACAGCTTCAACGTGTCGGAGGACATACCGACTGTGGGGGGTGATGCACTACGTATCACAGGGAGAAACCTTGGTCCGACTGCTTCGAAGCTTCAGCGGCGCGGTGCGACAGCAGAAGATGTCATTGTTCATGGTGGTGTCGGCCGTGAAGTGACGGAATGGGCAGTGGAATTCGAATCGGAACATTGCAAAATAGCGGTTCCCAACACAGAAATTATCTGTACTGCCCCTCCCGGGGTTGGAAGCCAAATAAGATGGCGCTTTGACGTTGACGACTCTGCAACGTTACAGGACACTCCCAGCACAGCAGTCCCTTCTGGCGGGGCCGATATTGTTAGCGCTGTTGAAGAGTGGCTCACAGTTGTCAGCAATTTCGGTTATCAGCCTCCGCGTCTTCATGGAGTTTATGTAAACGCCGCCAGTCCTCAAGGTCTATCGACTGCCGGTGGTGAAAAGCTCGTTATTGCTGGAGAGAATTTTGGCCCCTTCTCAAATACGTCTAAAGACATACTGGTGGATTTGGAAATAGTGAGCGAATTTGTTGAAGCAGTGGAGAAGACGGATGGCACCGTTGCAGAGATTGAGCGAAAAGAATCTTACTCAGGTATCGGCTGCCGCCTCTCCATTGCTCATGTGGAGGTAATATGTGAGTCGCCTCCTGGAGTGGGAAACGCTTTGGAGCATAGACTTACTGTAGGCGATGACGGACTCGACAGTAGTGCTGCCGCCGCCTCAGCGTTACTCGATGGATCACTGAGTGAAGACAGCACTCTATCGCGCCTGATGGAACGTTCGACCATGTCGCTTCTGCTGGCCAGTAGCTATGCCCCTCCTTCTCTTTCTCAGGTCCAACTGCCAGAAGCAGAAAGATGCAATCTGAATACCCGAGGAGGACAGCGAATCCTCCTAATGGGTAAAAACCTCGGGGATATGGATACTAGGGTCTTTGCGTTTGCCGTGCAATTTGAGATTGCCGTAGAAAGTCCGGGCAGTTCTTGGAGCGGGAACGCGACTGTGGATCTTCAGTCACCAATAGTTGGTGTCGCTGCGTCCAGCTGCGAAGTAGAGGTTAACCACGAGCAGATACAATGCGAAACTCCGCCCGGGGTTGGAGTTGGGTACGTATGGCACGTGCTCGTAGGAGGCCAACAATCTTCCGTTAAAGAGTTTTTCAATGCTTCATCTATCCCTGTGGCCGAACTGGACAACATCACTACTGCTTACGCGGCTCCTCGAATCACTGGCGTTGAAGGCCCTGGTGTAAGGAACGCAGACACCGCAGGGGGACAGACTGTGCGCATTATTGGAAACTCCTTCGGACAACCGAGTACTGGCGATCCTCTATACGAAGAGTACGAGAGGGGCTATGACGATCTTGATCTGTGGAGTTATGCCCGTTTCGACATAAGGAGACAGCTGGAGCACTTGTATGAATTCCGAATCTTTTTTGGTAGAGCAGAAACCCTCTTCCCCGCTCAAGAGTCCGGTGCGCGTTATAGTAACAGCCCTTTCTTCTCTCCCCATGCGTTTCTGAATGCAAGATTCGAGCTGCAAAACTGTCTCGTGATTTCTCACTCAAGGATAGAGTGCGAGACTCCTGAGGGGGTTGGTGAAAGCTTCGTTTATGTTCTGAGGATAGGAGGCCAGGCAAGCGATGTCTACTACGGGGTGCAGAATGCTAGTAGCTACCATCCCCCGATAGTGTCCTTCTACCGAAGTCTGGAAGCTGAGGATGCCCTCGCATTCGTTCCTTTTGATACGAGGGGCGGTGAAGGTATACTCATCGAAGGAAGGAACTTTGGTGCTAAAACAGATTACATTGACCGCGTAGTCTATGGAGATGATTCTTCTGAAAGGAGGACAATAACATCTTACGACGGGGACCAAGTCGCCATCGGGGGATTTGACGAATTCGAAGCCGAGAATTGCAAAATTAAGGAGAAACACAAACAAATTGTCTGTATGACTGCTCCAGGTGCAGGCACTAGGTTGACATGGTCACTGTTTATTGATGGCCAAAGGAGCGTTGCACCGTCAACGTCGTATGAACTGCCTGTCATAGGAGCTTTAACAGGGGAAGCGTCTCAACACGCGTCAACCTTCGGCGGCGAGGAAATCACTGTCGTTGGAAACGGCTTTGGTCCTCCGAGTGATTTCCGATGGGAGGATCCCCGAGGAGATAGCGGCACCTTAAATCATACATTCTTGGAATGGGTAAAGTATGGCCCCACCGGCGAAGAGTACACCGCGGAACGATGTCGTGTGCTCAACCATAGTACTATAAAGTGTACTACAGTTCCCGGAAGTGGCGTCGATCACGTTTGGAAGGTCAAAGTAGAAGGGCAGATTGGACCTGCAAGCACGATTAGGTGGAGTTATGCCGATCCGGTAATATACGATATATCACCGCCATCCGGACCAACTGATGGCGCTGTATTAATCACGGTGATTGGCCGGAACTTCGCTACATTTGACCCCAAAACAACTGCCTACATCCGTTTCGCAAAATGGAACAAATGGATTCCAACGCGTAATCATCATACAGTTTCGAGAGATGGAGAACAAGTGGAGCAAATGCAGTTTGTTTTGCCAGAGGGCGCTGGTGTGAACCGTTCTGTCGAGGTTGTATTGAAAATGGAAGACTCCAGTTTAGGCACCAGCTCAGATCCGCTCTTCTCCAACGAAGCACTATTCAGTTATGAGAAGCCAGTACCAAGGACAATGGTGCGGGAGGATGCGGGTTCGGAATGGAGAATTTTGCTTAAAGGGAAGAATTTTGGCTCATGCGATGCAGTTGGCATGGTGTCGAAGAACAATGGTATTCTCCCGAGAGAGCCAAGAGTGAAGGAAGGTAATAGGATACGCTCGTGGACCCACGATGTTATCGAACTGATGCTCCATGACGTGGAGGGTGAGTTTAACATACTTACCGCAAGGGTGGTGTCTCCGGGTCATCCAAATCGAGGGTTCCCGATACTGTTCCCCACTGGAGGAAGACCAAACCATGACAATGAAGATGGTCTTTTCTATGAAAGCAAAGAAATCCAACTGCAAGCTGTGCAACCGAGCTTCCAAGAAGGGCACCCATTCGAAAGGACTCCCCCTGACCTACCCACTCGAGGCGGCATGGTAATTTCGTTCCCTATATACGATGTCCGCAATGACACCACCAGCACAGAAGTTAACGTTGGTCAGCCCCAAATATTTGCCAACGTCGAGGGAGTTAGTACACCAATACTTCCAAGGGAGCGAAACACTACATGTGAGCTACTGAAAAACAGTCCGCGTGTTGTTGATCCTGACAACAATGAATATGAAATTATTTGTTCTACTCCTGAGGGTCAAGGATTCGAGGTTGACATGACTGTTACGTTGGAAACACAAACTTCTGCCCCAATAAAGCTAGACTACGCGCGGCCGGCCGTTTCAGGAATAGCTGTTGTGGGGTTCAAGAACTACGATGTACCGCAACAGCGTTTAAGTATTGTTGAAAACGACTTCGAAGACCTAGTGACTGTTAATGGGATTCCCTTTGAAAACCATCCTCATAATCAGGTTGATCTAGATAGAAGCCCCAATGCAGACCATACAATAACATTTTCTGGACAAGACATGGGAATCACTGTCTCCCGAGAGGATGATGGCAGTACGTTCATAGCTGAGGTGCCAACATTTGGAGCCCTCATTATGTTATTTGGTGATAGTTTCGGTATCACTGGCTTTTTTCAAAGTTTCCGGACACCAGACCATCCGTACGGAAATCCGTTGACCTCCAGTTCTGTGGACATTTCCTCTCGACACTCGTACATCCCCAGTAGTTGGTCGTTCAATGTTAGCCGGCAGGCGGTTTTTGTGGGCAACACCTCCACGCACTCAACATGGCGTCATTCTGGGACCCCGACCCCGCAGTTTGAGGATCCCGCGGATATTGAGACCGCAGTGGACTCAGCCCATTCACATGAGTTTTCTTCTGTGGAAATTCCACCAGGAGTTATGCATGAGACGACGCAGATATCCCCGGGTGACATAGTTGTCGCATCAAAATACAATGTGCATGACAACATTTTTGGTTATGCAGGAACTGAGGCGGTTGGTAAGCCCACGGCGGATTTCGTTCTCAGGGAATCTGCAAATGCTCAAACTTACAGAGTCCGATACTTCGCGGGTGATCCGAGGCTGGACCCGTCTGAGAATGCAGAATCAATTCAGTCTCTTAGAATACGCTATGCGGCACCTCGACTAATTCATCAAGAGTTAACCAGTCCCACCACCGGAGGCAGTTTACTTGTGATTCGTGGCTTGAATTTTGGTAACTCACTTGTTACTTTTCCTAACGTGTCCATCGGAGATCGGGAATGCAAGCTCCTGCTTAGGGAAGGAGAGGAACCAGAAGACGGAACGCGACTTCTGTTGAGAGCTGAGCCGGACCCTCATACCACCATTTTCTGCATCGCCCCAGAAGGGTCAGGCCGAAAGCAAGAGGTGAAAGTACGCGTGGGGACGCAAGCTGCTTTGAGCTCGGCAGCAATACTCAACTACGATGCCCCGGTTGTTCGCTCAATTTCCCCATCCACAGGCCCGACTAGAGGAAACATTACTGTGAGGATTTTCGGAGAAAACTTTGGCGCATCACCCGATGAAGAGGCACCTGTTGTATTGCGAGCTGATCCATCCGATGCACCCCTTTGGCAGAATCCACATGTCGAAGTTAAACGTTCGGATATAACATTTTGGAACCATTCGCTCATAGTGTTCTCGCTCCCGGAAGGACAGGGAGAACCGAAAGCTGTAGATGTGACAGTTGGTGGCCAGAGTTCTCTAGAGGAAAGTGACGAAGATATCTTGTTTGAGTACGAAGCACCCGTTATTAGCGGAGTTAATAGGCAGTGCCCGACCCAGGGATGCACTATTACAATATCGGGAGAGAACTTTGGAAAACCACTGTGTGATCCTCGGGGAAAGCAATGCATCCCTGAAGAACCGGTGGAGGTGAAGATTCCCTCGATGGAGACGCCATGGGAGCAGTTGCGACTAAATCGCTTTTCCATTGATGACGTTGTGCTGCAGACCGTTAGGTGTGAACGCCCCACCGACATTCCTTACAACCGATCTCATTCCCACACTAGTATCGACTGTGAATTGCCGGAAAGTTTCGGTAGAGGCCTACCGCTAACCGTAACCGTTGGGAGCAAAACGTCGCAAGTGTTCCGCATATCTTATCAGGCCGCCTCTATCAGCTCTTTCTCCCCAAATACCCCTAATGCTGTGTCTGAAGAAAAACTGAGGATTCGAGGAGATAACTTTGGACTTGAAGGGCCGCCGATTAACATTACCATTGATGATGTTCAATGTCTGAACCCACAAATGTTGACACCCCACAAGCAGCTGACTTGCGATATGCAGGAAGATACTGTCGGATCCAAACGCATCTCAGTATGGGTTGCACTCCAGCAAAACGTCTTTCCTGCCAGTGAGCGGCTAGTCGCATACGAATGTGTTGAAGGGTATTATGGACAGCCTGGAGAACTTTGCCTCAAATGCCCAGAAGGTGCAATTTGTGAACGCCCTCGATGCCAAAGGTACAATGAACATAATTCCATGATATGCGAAGAGTACAACGAACCTGTAGCTGCTGAAGGCTTTTGGAGGACGTATGTACCTGCCGAAGGGCGCGCTCCCAATGGCTCCTCTCTTGTTAATAGAGGTGATATTACAGAAGACTCAAGCCTATGTCCCAGGGAGCGGCTTCGCCGACCGGGCAAGTTTTCGGGCAGTTGCCCCGTGTTTGTAGCATGTAGCCCCAAGGAAGCTTGCGCACAAGACAACAAATGTGCTGAAGCATACAGTGGGCATCGATGTGGAGAATGTGCTGACGATTTCTTTCGAATGGATGGAAAGTGTCGAACGTGCCCCAGCAATCCAATTCTACTACTGTGCTTGTTTATCTTGGGTGTCATTGCGGCGGCTGCGATAGGATACCACCTTAACAAGAAGCAAATCAACTTGGCATTCGTGATGATTGGTATAGATTACTTCCAAGTTCTTGCGATGTTTGCTCGATCGGACGTGCAATGGCCATTATTTGTTCGGGACTTTTTTACTGCATTGTCGGTTTTCAACTTAAACGTGGATCTGGCAGCTCCCGAGTGCTCGACGAACGTCGGTTTTGCGACGAAATGGGCCGCAGTTATGGTCCTTCCTGTAGGAATAATGTCAGTGTTTTTGGTCATACACGTCCTCAGCTACCTCAATAAGGCTTTGATTCGCAATGTTCCTTCTTCCAAACGGAATTCTCATCTTCCTATTCTTATCGGAGCATCGGTTACGACCCTATATATTCTGTACTTCCAGCTAACTCGTACAAGTTTTGATGTGTTTAACTGTGGACCGACCGACCCTCCAGACGGGTATCCGCACGGATATATGCAGGCAGTGTTTAAGCCTTGCTTCAAACCCGGTGGCTTGCACATGCAACTTTTCCCGTGGGCTATTGTGACAACCGCAGTGTACGTTATTGGTTTTCCCGCGTTTGTAATGCGGACGCTCAAGAAAAACAAGAAGTTAGTAAAAATTGACCAGTACCTTCGAACCCAGGGCTTCGGAGGGGAACGCAGCCTCAGTAACGAAGAATGCTATCCCTTTCGGAAAAAATTCCAGAAGCTATACTATAATTTCAAACCCGGGAAATGGTATTGGATTGGATTTATTCTTCTGAGAAAATTTGGGATATCTCTAACAGCGCTTATGTTCCAACGAACTCCTGCGTTTCAGATGGCGCTAGCAATGTTGATACTGTTTGGTTCCTTTGCCCTCCACGTAAAGCATTACCCCTACATGTCAACAGCTGAGTACCATTCCCAATGGCTTTACCACCAGCAACGGGTAAAAGCCGGAGATCCGAAGCACATGATGTTAAATGCCGAACTGAAAGATATTTTTAGGAAGACCGAAACGATGAAACGAGCCCGCAAGACTGACATGAAATCAATCGTCGAGAAGAGTCGGCAAGGTCCGACTTCCTCTTTTACGAACCACAACACCGTAGAATCTGTGCTGCTTGGTAGTGCGATGCTAGTCTCTCTAGCCGGAGTAATGTTCCAAAGCCGGCAATTACGGGATGGAGAGAGCGAAGGAGGGCGGACGGCCCTTGCTGTCATAACGATTCTAATAATTGTAACGTCATTGATATATTTCGGCATCGTGGTGTTTGCTGAGTTATCCAGTGGGTTGTGTCCTGAGTGGTTCAGCCGACACTGTAAGGTTATGACGAAGAAGAAAAGTACGATTGAGCTGGAGGAGGAGCAGAAGAACCTTTTGGGACATAATGATGAAGATGCTGAAACCTCCGTGAACCCAATGATGACACTAGGAAGTTCCTCAAGAATGAACGACGAGACGAAGGTATTAGATGGCGACATCAAGGATCAAATTATGGACCAACTCGGTAGTCCGGAACCGCCAAACACGTTGATGTGGAGATCTGTTAAAACATACTTAAACGATCTCCAAGAGGAAGTGTCCTCTCTGAACAAACAAGTTAGGCAACTGAAACAACGCAGATCATTCTCGCGAAAAGCTTCATCAAAGCAAATGTCATCGGTGAGAGCGGCTAAGAGCTCACGAAAGCAAGAGTTCAACCAAATAAGTGCACTTCAGAGTGCTGGGTATGGAAGCTCAACCCGGGGGCGAGGAAGAGGGCGCGGTAGAGGTCGTGGACGAGGAGGAAATAAGGCTCAGGTTAATTCTGTCTACAAAGTGGGCAACACGTATAGTCCGCCTGATACCTAGTGCGGTTCCCGTTACGTTGGTCCGCACGGCATCAAATATACACAATAATACCCATTGCAATTTCTGTACTCATATAGGTGTCCTATGTATCCAGATGAGAAAGAATCTCCCTACAATGTTGAACGGTATCGTTTGGGCCGTCCTTCACCGACCTACCCTCCACCTCTTCACTGACAAACAACTCATAGTCGTTCCCCCCTGGAGATGTTTTGTCTCCAAAGAAATAGATTTTATCAAATTTCTCTTTACGCAGGTGATTCAAGCAATAAGTTTTATCCCAGCCGATTGGGAACACATCAAAGCTTATTTGCCCTCCGATACTGTATTTCAGCCCATAATCTGGGAACTGTTTCTGAAGGGCTTCCACCATCTTCTTCCGGGTTTGGTGCTCGTCATCATATTTCTCAAACAGGTCGCGCTCCTCCCGGGAGCAATTCCTACCCACTGGACTAATGTTCAGCATACTCGCTCTAAACTCTATAAATGTGCCTCGTTTTACTGGGCACTCAACTTGTGTACCCAAGTACCACAAGCAGTAGTCGAGGAACTTGCGAAGTTTCTCCTCTCCCAAATAGTCTTTGAACGTCATCTTCTCTGAAATCTGTTTCCCATCCTTGTATGCAATCAGACCGTTCTCGGGAAACACGTAATCGAACATATCGAGTACATTTTCACCTAATTGCTGCTGCTGCTTCACCATATCGGAACCTCCAACCATGCCGGTGTAAACATGTTGCCGCAATGACTGCAAATAGTCCAGTGTCTCCTGTGATGCTTTCTGTACACCAAGCCAACAAAACAAGGTCATCGATATCGGCGCATAGAGGTGTGTTCTCACTATATAGAAACATACAGAGCGTGGATACGTCAGTGTGCCATCCACATCAAACAGCAACAAGATATTGTGTTTCTTCGCCGCCATTTCTCCTTTCTCTCCTAGGAACTCCCCAGCGTCGATTCTTAGCACGTTGTTTTCTTTTCTACCTCTTCCTTGCAGTAATATTGAGGGTATGGGGTCTCTATACACATCTAATCTAAAACAAATGAGTTCCTGACTCACTGGAATCCTGAGGATGCGGCACGACCTGTCAAACATTAGTTTCACCCAGTTGGAAATTCAAACACTCGCCACGATTCATGCGCATACACAGCTGCAATGAGATCATTGAGATGCCAAATTATGCATTCTATCTGGCCATGAAGTGAATATATATATATATAGAGAGAGAGACAACAATTTGGAGGTTTATTTTGCTGTTGTTGGAAAAAATGCTGATCCCTCTGCGTGCGTTGTGGTCGCAGGATTCGGATGGCATTGCTGGAGACAAGGAGGAGTTTGCTCTTCTGGAGCTCCAAGGCTCCCTTGAATGCACGGAAGCCAGTCAGACGACGAATGCGCGTGTGCATATTTCCAAGAAACAGAGAACTGATACGACAGAGACTACTGAAAATAAAGAAGGGGGTGATGGAATTCAAACAAACACGACGCCTCAAAAGAGCAGCCCAGCCTCCGTGCTCTCTCCTTTAACGCAGACACAGAGCGAGGCGCAGATGCCCAAGAACGTAGTTGACGGCAATGCTCAATTGAACGGAGTAATTCTGGGAAAAATCATTTCACTAGACTCAAAAGGGAACCCGACGCTCGTTATTGGAGGTCACAGGATCACTGGGCGAATTGAGACACTATCCAAACCACAAATCATAGTACAGAAAGTTCAGAAAGAGCATGTTACGGAAACAGCGCAAAGCAAGCATGATGATACCAATGACGCGGACGTGCCAATGAATGAGGACGGTTCTCCACAAACTAGCAATTCGTTTGTTGTTCGGGGAGTGGTTAGAAAGAAACTTGTTTTTACCGACCGACCACAACCGTTGATTGGCAGTCGCTCTCTCACGGAATTTTACAGCATGCGCGCGGAAATGGCATGAAAGGAACAACTTTGGCCGTAAAATGGAAACAGCGCAGCAGAGTCGGCACTTCAACAGCTTAGTCTACACCTAGTGTTTGTGCGTGTTCCAAGAGTAAGGTATTGCGGGAATGTCACGGTCGCATGTACACCAGCATAATGGGTGCAATGATATGCAATTTGGATTCTAAGGCCAAAACACGCTACGGATCCAGGATACTACGATTCTATAATTGAAGAAATAAAGCCCACGCACTCCGCCACTCTTCTCACCAACAGCGCGAGGTGGTATAATGGTATTCACTTACAATTCCGGTCGAAAAATATGACAAAAGTTTGCTAAGCTAGAAATAGTTGAGGTATTGCGCTTCACTTGGCCGGGCAGGTTGGCCCTCAGCCTACATTCCCGGAGTTACTAGAGAGACGAGCTGCTCGCGTGGAAATAGGGTTGGATAGTCAGGTATACATTTTATCACAATGAAAATCCATCTTTACCAGTAGGGAAAGGCTATCAAGGAAGGTCTGCATTGCTCATTGATCGGAGCTTATATATTCAAATAAGCACAACCAGGAGCCAACGGGACACATTTCAGCATGATATGAGTGCCTTTGAGGAGGTCTCTGGCTCGGAAACTGCGCCCAAGGAAGCTCATGGAAGCTCATCATCTAGTCATACAACATCCACTGTATGCAGTGGCTCTGAAACCAAGAGTAGCATCGATTCTGGGGGAGTTTGCATGACACACCCATGCGACTCATCCGCCACTCCCGCCTGGCCTGTAAGACACAATGCTGCCCCAAACATCGCCCAGAGTTCCTCCCCATCCAGTAGCGACCAAAGCCGAAAAAGCCTGAATGTAAGCTTCGGTGGGAACACTCATGAAGAGGAAAATGGGATCGCCATAGAGCATGCGGAGAAGGAGGAGGGTAGAAGACCAGTGCCAAATCTGCGCTCCCTGAGAAGAAATGCACTCTTTATGGGACCAGGGTCCAGGAAATTAACTGATTCCCGGCTAGTATTCAAGCAGGTAGGTTCCTTCATACGGGTTAGTGCGCTAGTCAGCACTATTTGATAGAATGGATGAGCTTTTGAACGGAATATGCAGTTCGAAGTCCAGGACAAAGCATGGTTGTGTATGGAGATAAATGACCCGATTCGGAGCTATTGTCTAGCGATATATTACAATATCTGGTTTGATAGACTAGTTCTCGGTATTATATTTCTAAACTGCATTTTATTGGCTATTCGAGACCCTACGAGGCCGTCAGAAGCCCCGAGGAACGCGCTGGCCTCCCAATCGGAAATTGCATTTACGGGGATATTCACTCTGGAAATGCTCATCAAGATGACAGCCTGTGGAGTATTTGGAAAGAATAGCTATTTTGCTGGTAAGTGATTTCGTGCTGTATCTCCCCGAATCGCTCTGGTTTGACTCCCAATACACGCAGATAAATGGAACTGGTTGGATTCTTTCGTCGTGCTCGTAGGCTACTTATCCTTCCTACCTTCAGTAGGAGGAGTCTCTATCATCAGGACGTTAAGGGTGCTGAGACCCCTACGAGTGCTACAAGTACTCCCTGGTACGCCTTGCAAGTATGTTCAGTAGACTGATACTGTTCATACTGGCCGCCGATGATCGTAACTGCAGGTCTTAAGCTTGTTGTTCAAGCAATGTTAGCAGCACTTCCTGGACTTTGCATGCTACTTTACTTCGTAGCATTTACTTTCATGATATTCGGAGTCGTAGGAAACCAACTTTGGCAAGGAGTACTTCAGGGAAGGTGCTATTACTTACACCCGGAAAGTACGTACTACCCCATACCCATGTTTGGCTTGACGGGTAGACTGCATCGTTTCTGACCTTCGCCAATTTGCACAGCAAACGAAAGCATTGCTCTGGAGAACGCTATTTGTGGCCTCCCGTGTAGCCTACTAGACGAGAATGATGCAACTTGCTCCATCAATTCCGGTGTCAGCTGCTCTGATGAAATTGTACCAATCCATCACCTGAATGGGAGTCGCACAAACATAGTCGTTCCCACTTCATGCCAAGAGTTTGGGAATCCAGAAAACGGCGTCGTAGGCTTCGACAATTTTGGTTTGTCGTCATTTGCAATATTCGTCAGCGTAACTCTTGAAGGATGGGTCGTCATCATGTACGACTTAAATGACGGTTTCGGCATGCCATGGCTCAATGCCCTGTACTTTTTGTTGCTCGTAATGTTCTGTTCCTACTTTGTTCTTAACCTCGCCCTGGCGGTAGTCTGGGAGGAATACTCGAAGGCGGACGCACAGCTTAAGGAACAAGAGCAAAAGAAGATACAGGCTTTGCTGGAAGAGGAAGAAGAATTGTCGCCCATTGAGCACCCCTCTCTAGGTGCCCACGAATCTGCGGGCTGGAGCGAAGATGACTTGTGCTTAAGTGAAGCGGGGGAAACCGTGAAAAACCGAAAGCAGAAACTCACGGAAGTTGTAAATAGCACTGTATTCGAGGCACTAATGGCAGCTGTTATCATTATCAACACGTTGGCCCTTGCCATTGGACATTTTGAGATGTCGGACTGGCTCTATAACTTGCAGACTTGGGTTAATTGGTCCTGCACACTAATATTCCTTATTGAGATGATAACGAAAGTATACGCTTTCGGGATCAGAGGTTACTTGCGATCTAGATTCAACATTTTCGACGCAGTGGTCGTTATGTTTTCCATTCTTGAGGTTCTCTTAGCTGTCACTGTGGGACCTGCGCTGCCTGGGGTTTCAGTTTTCCGGGCATTTCGATTGCTGCGAACCTTTAAGGTGGCCAAATCCTGGAAGCCGTTGAGGCGCTTGCTAGAAACCATCCTAAGATCACTCAGCGGTGTTTTTTACGTCAGCCTGGTTTTGTTTTTATTTATTTTCGTATACGCCCTTTTAGGCATGCAAATGTTTGGCGGTGGGTGGAACACTGAGGAACGACCAAGGCCGCACTTCGATAATCTTTGGTGGGCAGTTGTAACGGTTTTCCAGCTACTGTCGACAGAGGACTGGAACGGCGTAGTCTATACGTATATTCCTCAGTTTGGATTGGCAGCGGCAGTGCTCTACTGCATCTCACTCATAATCGTCGGCAACTACATAATACTGAGCTTGTTTCTAGCAATTCTCTTGAGTAATTTCGAAGAGGATTCGGTGACCTCAAGGAACGACAAATCAAGCATGATGAAAAATAATAGCGATCCTGTTGGAGAAACAACCAATTCCGATTTTCTGAGTGCTCAGAAAGTCAATGCTGCCGGGTACAGTACATCGGAAAGTACTAGAACAGAAGATAAAAACGGAGACGATTTAGGACACCGGCATGATGATTTAAGTAGGCCAGAGCCTTTAAATGGATCGCATACCGAAGGACATTGCTTGCAAGATAGCAGTTTAGACCTCACATCTAAAGAGATAGAAGCAAGTGAATGTAACAGCATTGACAGGGATTCCGATGTCGCCAGTGAGCCGTCAATAACAAAGGACACTTCGGCAGGAAATTTTGAAAAGCTGACCTCTACTAGTGACCCTCAGAGGCCTAGCATCAGTCCGAAGATCATGATGCGCTATAAGAGTAGATGGAAACCTGATTTAGAAACAACATTGAATGGTGAATCAGGGAAGCCCGTTCATTTAAGGATCAGTAATACGGGGAAGGTGGCAGTTAGGTCGCCTGAAGAGTCTTCTGCCCACAACCCGTTTTCGCTGGAAACAACTTATGGAGCTGGTCCTTTTTCCGCGAAGAATTATTCTTTTTATTGCTTTTCCCCAGAGAATCGCTTTAGAGTACTGGTAACCAAGGTGACCTACAACAAATGGTTTGAGCGCTTTACTCTTTTCGTGATACTATACTCCTCCGTGTTGCTCGCTGTGGAAGAACCAGAAATTCAAGAGTGCAAGGAACGAGAATCTGAACCTGATGCATGTCCCTCAGTAGGTGCATTCCTCGATGTTTCTGAAATAGTTATTCTCAGTCTTTTTACGGTTGAAATGGTCCTCAAGAGCATCTCTAGAGGGTTCATAGTGGAGAAGCACGCCTACTTAAGGAATGGGTGGGATGCACTAGACTTCCTCGTCTTAGTTTTCTCGATGATTTCTATGCTTGTCCCTTCAGGCTCCAATTCCCTTGACTCTCTAAGAGCTCTAAGAGCTCTCAGGGCTCTTCGACCTCTGAGAGTGGTGCGTCGATTTCCTGGTGTGCGCCTCGTCATCAACGCCATTATTGGATCAATTCCGCGTGTAGGCTCCCTGATTTTGGTCAACATTATGTTTATGCTAATTTTTGCCATAGTGGGGGTGCAGAATTGGATGGGGAAGCTGTATCGCTGTAATGATGCATCCATTTCTACGAAAGAGGACTGCATTGGCACGTTCCCTCTCATGGATGCTGAATGTTACAACTTGCCCACTGAGTCGCAAATAGAGGCGTGTCTATTGGACCCAAGCGGTACACAATTCCAACGAATCTGGGAACCGATGGTTCAAAACTTTGATGACGTGTTGAACTCTATGTTAACAGTTTTCGAGGTGGCCACAAATGAATTATGGCCAACCATCATGTTCAACACTGTAGATGCCACAGAGCCTGGAACGGCATTACGCAAAGAAAATAACCCTATGGCAGCCATATGGTTCATCTTGGTGCAGCTTGTCTTCAATTTCTTCATGTTCGAAGTATTCACCGGAGTTGTCGTCGACTATTATCAATCATTGAGGGACAAATCGGAAGGAGCAGGATTACTTACTACTGAGCAAGCACGATGGGTAGCGAGTGTCAAGCAAATGGCGGCTTCATCCCCGAAAAGGGCCATGCGTCGGCCTAAAGGGATTCTCAAGGAGTTCCGCACGAAGTGTTACATGATCGCGTCGAACCACTATTTTGACTGCGCGATTATTGTATGTATTTGCTTGAACGCAATTGTACTGTGCACCCGGCACTATCGCATGAGCGATAGCTGGCTCGCGTTGCATACCTACTCCAATCTACTCTTCGTTCTGATCTTTACTTTGGAAGCGCTGTTGAAACTCCTGGGGTTCGGGTTCTCCCAATACTTCGGAATCCGGTGGAATCAGTTTGATTTTGTTCTAGTGATTGTCGGGCTTATAGGACTTTCCGGAGATCTGGGAGGTATGTCGACTTTTTTCCGTATATTCCGCGTGCTGCGGATATTCCGTATGGTCAAAACAAGCCCGGGACTACGACAGATGTTCCGGACCTTGCTGATTTCGTTGCCTTCATTGTTTAACATCATGGCAGTTCTCGGCTTGGTAACGTATATCTATGCAGTTGTAGGCATGAATTTGTACTCGCATGTCCGCTTCGGACGCGATAGGGAATTTCTGAATTCTGATGCCAATTTCAAGAGCTTTTGGAGAAGCATGTTAACCCTTTTCAGAACTCAGACAGGAGAAGATTGGAATGGGATCATGCATGACCTTATGGTAAAACCTCCGTACTGCACAGAAGGAAGCAACTGTGGTGGGAGCTTTGGGCCCCCACTGTACTTCTGCAGTTTTGTGCTGGTGTCTACGTATGTGTTGGTGAATTTAATGGTGGCCGTTATATTAAACAACTTCCTAGAAAGTTCGGTCGAAGAATCAGATCCCGAGCGGCCATACATTCTCACGCCAGAGGCATTGGAGGAATTCCGACAACAGTGGGCTCTATTTGATCCCAAAGCACGAAACGTCATCAAAGATGTTAATAGTTTGATCGCCCTGGTATCGAGTTTGCAATATCCGCTCGGTTTGCGCGGTCACCCTGCACTGGATCTGCAAAAAGGGTTATTGAATCAGGCGAGGTTGATGCTCCTCGGTATTGACATCCCTCTTGTAAGAGGTGGTTTCACGTACCATACTGTTCTACAGGCGTTGGTACATAACGCAAGGCTACCGACTTGGAAAACAACCGTGTATGTATTCGACGCTGAGAACTCTGCGTTTAACATAGCCGGGCATGAACGTGGTGAGTGTGCGTCGGTAAGAGAGATGGTAGCTAAAGAAATCCTGGCAGACGTTGTTTACCGATGGAAATACAAGTCGTGTAAACGGTCGTTCGAGCAGAAAGAGGGCCGTTCGCCTACCAACAGTGAGATGCTTCAAATGGGCTTCACACGTCCCGGCCTTCCCCGGATTCGCATCATCAGAGCTTTCTTATTAAATGCCGCGTTTGCTTTGTATGCAGAGCAACAGGAAGGGTTTAAGCGGCATGCTGTGGCAGCAGATTATACTTACGCCCCACCATTACGAGACAGCGACGAATTAAGTGAATCATCTACCAGCAGACGGATGTTGGTAGCACATTGTACAGGCGAATCATGTGCTTCATTAGACTGCAGGAATTCTAACGCAGTCGAAACAGAAATAGAAGAGCCAGGTCTTCCGTCTTTAGAGCGATCCAAGCAAGACCACCAGAAAGCGAAAGAGCAGAGGCCCGTTGAGCACCAGAAAGCGGAAGAGCAGGGGCCCATTGAGTACCAGAAAGCGAAAGACCAGAGGCTACGACTCCCGGTTACCTGACAGTCCAAGCACTGAAGTTTCCACCCACGCCTCGCGGGTTTCACCCTGAAAACTTGTATGACGCATTATAGAGAGGATAGCTGCAGTCTGTTTGATTCGAGAAACACACAAAGAAACCATTCCACCGACAAATCGTGTTTTCTGTGAAACCAGCGATTGACCGAGTTTATCACAGAACTGCAAGCAATGAACGTAAGTATTATGACTCATAGCAAGTGCGCCATGTGCGCATTAGTATTGCTCCTACCGTCCTGTGGTCACGGGCGAAAAGAGCATGGCCGCCGCCATGAGTCCGGAGGGTTACATCTGCTTGTAAGGCGGACCAGGATGTTTACTCTGCCCGTGTTGTACCGTGTTTTACAACACTGCTGTTCCATGAGGATAAATACACTACAAACTGGGTTAATTAGCGTGCCTGGTGTCCTACTAACTTGCCGGTATGCTGGATAACAATATGTGTGTATTCAACTGCTGGATGAGTCCTTGGTACTGGTTTTCCGCACGACTCCAACACAGGCCTGCATAGTTAGAAATTAGTAACAATACTTTATGTAGGAATGTCATTATCAAATTTCTTAACTAATAAAGCGTGCATATCCGTCCTCTTATGGTTTTGTATTGGAGCGAGGGCTTATACTCTGGTAAACACTGATAGGCCATGTTTCCCTCATTGAGCAACGTGCTACCGTCTACTACTTGCTTTATAAGCAGTAAAAACATGATGCATGGTTGTTTTAGATAGAGATATCGGGATAAGGCGCCTCTCTAGCTCGTGAGGGAAGCTTCCGGGATAAGTTTCTAAGGTTCAATAAGGAGCGCATGGATTGAACTCACCATGGGTCAGCGTGATCCAGGCGAGCATCATAAGAGTAACCCGAACGAGGAAAGCCCGTCAGGTCATAAAAAGTCCTCTCTTTTTGAGAAGAATGGCTATTCCCCCGATGCCTCCGCTAAGGAGCTAACAAACTCTTCCAATGATGGTGAACAAAGCCCTCAGGAGAAGAGCTCCCGTTCGTTGGGCTCAGCGCGAAAGAGTTTCCACGGAGCTATACTTAAGGGTGCCAGGGAAATGAATACATCTCATCTGATGCTAAAGGAAGTAAGCATTCACGAATTTGCGATTGAACTGGTGGTGCATTATTTAAGTGTCTATGTGCCTCGCAGCTCAATGTCCAGGAACATGCATGGCTATGGGTTTCAATGGACAATCCAGTTCGCCAGTTGTGTTTGTCTCTTTATTATAATTCTTGGTTTGACCGATTTATACTTGCAACAATCTTTATCAACTGCATTTTCTTAGCAATCAAAGACCCAAAGTCTCCCGACAGTGCTCCCCGTAACCAAATTTCTCTGCAGTCGGAACTGATCTTCACACTAATTTTTACAATAGAGATGCTTATCAAGATGACAGCTTGTGGCGTCTTCGGAAAGAACAGTTATTTTGCGGACAAGTGGAATTGGCTCGACTCTCTTGTGGTTCTCGTTGGGTATGTATCACATGCCCGAATTTGTCTACGCCAGGCGAAGGTATATGTACGCCTTTCGCCGCTATCGCAGGTACTTGGCTTTGTTGCCTTCTGTGGGCACGTTTTCGAGCCTCCGAACGTTGCGGGTGCTTCGACCACTCCGTGCCCTGCAGGCCGCTCCAGGTATGTCAAAGGGCGCTGATATCTCCAGAAGTCGCTTTCTTAGCTTCCTTGTCCTTCCAGGACTGAAAACTGTTGTACAAGCTCTCCTCAAGGCACTTCCGGCTCTTTGTCAGTTACTGTACCTGGTGGGATTTGCGTTTCTTATTTTTGCCATAGTTGGCAATCAGCTCTATCAAGGAGTGTTACGAGGAAGATGCTTCTACATGCATCCCGAGAGTAAGTACCAGTTGGTATATCCTTGCAGACGCGGTACTCTTCAACTACTGGATGTGCACAGGCGAAAAAAGTATCCCTTTGGAAGAATATATTTGCGGCCTATCCTGCGAAAAGTTCGAGGCCGACGGTTCGACATGTACTCAAAACGACGGAGATGAATGCGGACTCAAAATTGTGCCGTTTGAACTCAGCAACGGGACGAGGCAGACAGAATATCTACACACCTCCTGTGAGGTATATGGGAACCCGCAAGATGGGGCAGCTGCATGGGATAACTTTGGTCTCGCCTGTTTAACCATATTTGTGAGTGTTACCTTGGAGGGATGGGTGGAATTTTTGTATGACCTGAACTCAGGCTTTGGTAACTCCTGGTTGAATGCTATTTACTTTGTTCTACTGGTTTTCTTTTGCTCATACTTCGTCCTCAATCTTTCCCTTGCTGTGATTTGGGAGGAATACTCGAAGGCCGATTCAGAGCTCAAAGAGCAGGAAGAGGAGAAAATGAGACAACTGAGGGAAGCTGACGAGGAATTGGCGTTGTACGACGCTCCAGCAACGTCACAATCTTTCCGAGGTAAATTGCCGCTGGAGTTTCCTCACGAAATGCAAGAAAATAACCACCGCAAGGCCAAAATCAAGGAAATAGTAAATAGTTTTTGGTTCGAAGTAATGATGGGTTTGCTTATAATTTTGAATACCTTGGCTTTGGCCGTGGAGCACTTCCAGATGCCCGATTGGCTAGATTCTACACAAGACTGGGTTAACGGGGCTTGTACTATCGCTTTCGCTACTGAAATGGCATTAAAGGTATACGCGTTTGGACTGCGAGGATATTTACGATCCAAATTCAACATTTTTGACGGCGTTGTGGTCGTTATTTCTATATTGGAGGTTCTGCTTGCTTTCACTATTGGCCCTGCGCTGCCAGGGATATCTGTTCTTAGAGCGATCCGTATCCTACGCACGTTCAAGGTAGCAAAGACATGGAAACCACTGCACAGGCTATTGGAAACTATTGTCAAGTCGTTGGGTGGTGTATTTTACGTCAGTTTGGTGTTACTCATTTTCCTGTTCGTGTATGCCTTATTAGGGATGCAACTCTTCGGAGGGAAGTGGAAAGAAGATGAGCGTCCACGACCGCACTTCGATAATTTATGGTGGGCAGTTGTGACGGTCTTCCAGATATTAACCACAGAGGATTGGAACTCTGTTCTATACACCTACATTCCAAAATTTGGCTATACGTCCACTGTGCTTTATTGTTTATCCTTAATCGTGATTGGCAATTATATGATATTAAGTCTGTTTTTGGCTATCCTGTTGAGCAATTTCGAACCCAGGGGAGATGCGTATACCGACCATGCCCAATCTCCTCAGCTGGAAGCAGGCAAAAGGAAAGATGTCGACAGAGAATTTCAAATTTCAACAGGCTGCTCGTTACAGAATACCGACAGAACTGACGCCACAGAGCATATTGAACAATTTGGATATAAAAACCAAAGTGATAGTGTCGAAAATTGCAAGCAGCTTGACATGGACTCCACGGAACCGCAATTGAGTAACACCAACCTGGCTCTACACCCTACTAATTTCACGAAGGAGGAAGCTCTCATCGAAGCTCCTTCATCTGTAGAACTACCGAAACGGAACTGGTCTTCGACAACTGAAGACCAAGGAGAAGTAGAGTATGATCAAGTATCACCGCAACTGCTAATGAGATACAAGAGACATGGGCGACCAAACGTGGAGACTACGCTCAACACAGCTTCCGGAGAAGACGTCAGGCTAAGGATTAATTACAAAGGCGAAGTCCGAGTACGAGCTGAGTCAGAGCGTTTAGAAGAGCACGCCTTTTCTCTACGGAAAACTTACGGGAAGGGTCCGTTCTCGATCTCACAGTACTCATTTTTTTTATTCGCTCCGGATAACCGCTTCCGTGAAATCTGCGCCGCAGCGATCTCAAATACATGGTTTGAGAGGTTAATACTATTGGTAATCCTATACTCATCTATACTGTTGGCGTTGGAGGAGCCTCACATCCGAGAATGTAAAGAGCTCTCCAGTTCTCATCCTGACGCTTGCCCCGAAATGGCTGCTTTTCTTGACGTTTCAGAAATCGTCATCCTGGTAGTTTTCGTGTCAGAAATGGTGCTGAAAACCATTGCTAAAGGCTTCGTTTGGGAGAGACATGCGTACTTGAGAAATGGGTGGGATTTTCTTGACTTCGTAGTTATTGTGATTTCACTAATTGGCGTCGTTATGACCACTGGTGATAACTCCCTACGCTCACTGCGAGCTCTTCGAGCGCTACGCTCATTGAGACCATTACGTGTGGTAAGACGATTCCCAGGGGTACGTTTGGTGATAAACGCTGTAATCGGGGCAGTGCCGAGAGTTGCATCAGTGATCCTCGTCAACATCATGTTCATGACTATTTTCGCTATAGTAGGAGTACAAAACTGGATGGGTTCACTGTATCGATGTAATGATGATTCTATTAGAACCGAAGAAGAGTGCGTCGGATCTTTCACTCTTAGGAATGACGAGTGTTTCAATCTGCCAACCAGTGAACAGATCGAAGAGTGTCGCCTAAGCGCAGATGGCACTACGTTTGGTAGAGTATGGGAACCCATGGAACAAAATTTTGACAACGTGCTGAATGCGCTTTTAACAGTTTTCGAGGTAGCTACGAACGAATTGTGGCCCACCATTATGTTCAACACTGTGGACGCCACGGAACCTGGGGTGGCCATTGAGAAAGAGAACAAGCCAGCAGCAGCGATCTGGTTCATCCTCGTTCAGTTTGCATTCAACTTCTTCATGTTCGAAGTATTCACTGGTGTAGTCGTCAACTACTACCAGTCATTACGTGAGGAAGCGGAAGGAGCGGGACTACTAACTGAAGAGCAATCACGATGGGTAGCGAGTGTCAAGCAAATGGCTGCTTCATCTCCGAAGCGAGCCATGCGTCGTCCGACAGGTATATTTCAAGGATTCCGTGAGCGATGCTACATGCTCGCTTCAAACCACTACTTCGACTTAGGCATCATGGCGTGCATCTGCCTGAACACACTGGTGTTTGCCAGTCGGCATTATGATATGAACGACTCCTGGTTGAGGTTTCAGACGTACTCAAACATTGCCTTCCTAACTCTGTTTACTGTCGAAGCTGTCATTAAGATCCTCGGATTTGGCTTAACACAATACTTTGGCATCAGATGGAACCAATTCGACTTCCTGTTGGTCGTAGTCGGACTGGCTGGACTTGCTGGAGAAGCAGGAAGCACTGCAACCTTTTTCCGAGTTTTTCGTGTACTCCGTATCTTCCGAATGGTAAAAACTAGCCCCGGATTACGTCAGATGTTTCGAACACTACTAATTTCGCTTCCGTCCCTGTTTAATATTATGGCGGTATTGTTCCTCGTTATTTACATCTACGCAGTGCTAGGAATGAACCTTTTTGCGCATGTACGATTCGGAAAAGAGAGAGCGTTCCTGAATGAGAACGCAAACTTCAGGACTTTCTGGAGAAGCATGCTTACTTTGTTTCGGACCCAAACTGGAGAAGATTGGAACGGTATCATGCATGACCTTATGGTTGAGCCTCCGTATTGTATCGAGGGAGACAATTGCGGCGAGCCCATAGGACCTCCCTTGTATTTTTCTAGTTTCGTTATGGCGACCACGTACGTCTTAGTAAACTTAATGGTAGCGGTTATTTTGAATAACTTCTTGGAAAACTCCATCGAAGAACCGGATAGCTCAAAGCCGTATATTTTAACGACAGAAGCTCTGGAGGGCTTTCAACAGGAATGGGCCTTCTTTGACCCGCGGGCAAAAAACGTTATTAAGGAGATAAATAATCTTGTTGCATTAGTATCAAACCTCAAGTATCCACTAGGACTGCAGGGGCACCCTGGTCTAGATCCTAGTATTTCAATTCTTAGCCAGGCGAGGCTATTGCTTTTGAGCCTGGACATACCAGCGACCAACGGAGGGTACACCTACCACACGGTTCTTCATGCCCTGGTACACAATGCAAGAATGCCTTATTGGAGAGAAAGTGTGAGGGATCCTTCCCGCAGCAAAGTAGCTAGTGCATTTGTTAGGGCTCAAACAAACACAAGTTCGAAGAGTGCCAGAGAAGCTCTAGCCTTCGACATCCTAACAGATTTTGCTTATCGTTGGAGATACCGGAGCCGGAGACAAGTCTTAAAGAAGGAGTACGGTAGGGAGCCTACTGAAGCGGAAATGATAGAGCATGGGTTTAGGGTTCCTGGTTTACCTCGTACACAGGTTTTACACGCGTTTCTACTAAATGCAGTGAGCCGCGTCTACGAACAACAGCAGCGCGGATTAAAACGCCACGCTAAAGGAGCGGATTATACATTCGCTCCTCCTATGCGGAATTTCTATGCCGATGAAGACGGCCTCTCTACCTGCATGGGTAACAACCCTTGTGGAGATACTTCAGACGTCCCGTCAAATACCGTTGCTCAAACGTCCGCCAGTAGCAAGAGCCAAGCAAATGCCCAAGTGCATCCTACTCCAGCGTCCAACAGCGACAGCAAGCAACATTACAGTGCCTCCTCTAGAGTACACACTGGAAACATAAGAAGAGTAATTCCTTCCCATGGTAGAGTAGACTCACGCTCCGGGAACAAGGACGGTGACTCCGAAGAAACTCAAACTGCCGCGACAAACATGACAACCAGTACTCCAACAGTTACTAGCAATCACAAGCTGCAAATTGACCACAATTCAGCAACTTGAGTGTAGTGGATACAAAAATTTATCAAACGGAACCTAAACTGGAGTTCGTTGGCTCTAGAAATGTGGGCGCGATGTGTTCAACTCACTGCTTGATGATTGTGACACGTTCGATGGGAGATACACGTAGTTGTACAACTATACGAATATTACACTAGTTGCAGTAGTAGTGTGTATTATTTATGGCTTACCGGCCGTCGCAATAATCAGTATGGTGCCCCTTCAATTGTAGGCACTGCTTTAGTTTCAGATTCTCAGTGCGTCCAACCAACGCAATGTAATCTACCGGAATGGAGTTCCCACTGGATACCACTGGGGTTTGGAGCATGTTTGTGAAGTTCGCCAATCGGATGACGTCAGTACTGTTCGACATCGACAGTGACGCTGACTGAGACATGTAAAGAGAAGAGCATTGTCTGGCACCAACTATGTTTGTTGAATAGTGTTTTTCGTCGTTTGGTAGTGCAGATAAATCATCATTTAGGCAGAGTACACTTTCATACACAACGTTGTCGCAGTTCCATGCACTCCGCGAATCGTTACCTCTCTTGTGTTTCATGGAAGAAACTCACAGCAGAACAGCGCCATTGCTCCCCCTCTTTCGGTGAAGCACATAGATGACCGATTCCGGACTGCAGTCTTCCAATGTCTGCGACGGACCAACAAGAGCTGTACAGCTCGCTGAGCCGCCGGACCGACGCGAATCTCGTGCTGCTCTTTGTCTTTGGAATCATCATTGGCATCTATTTACTGGGCGCAGCAGCGGTATTTTTGGGGACTATGGGAACAGAAGCTGTAGATAACCGTATACTCAGGCGCGCGTCATCATGGTTTACAATTTTGCCAATCATGATGTCGGTGACCTTCATCGTCTTGATTCTGACTTACGAAGTCCGGCGACTGTCTATCGACGAGGTATCAGAGGATGCAGCGCTACTCCACACTTGCCGAGCTTTGTTTGTCCTATCTCACGCTACCCCCTCACTGTATGCAAGTCCTTACGTATTGAACGGGCTGCGAGTACTCCTCCTGTATAGCACATCCTTGCGCTTGAAACTGAGCGTGCTCGTTAAGGACAGGTAAGCCGGAGAAGCGAAACTCATACTGTACATGTATATCTTACTTGTACCGATAGTGTTACATAGTAATTTATATGCTCATACAGGACGCTTGCAATAATCATTGTTGCTAATTTTGTTTTATCGTTTGTAGGTGCCGTCTTTTTCACAGATGAGCCTCAAGGAGGTTTGAACGTGCGTTCCCATGTCATTCGTTGTTTCTTTCGACAAGTCAAGGTAGATTATATCATTGAGTGTTGGGATCTACAGAGCACTGTTTGCTTTATCTATGAACCTCCGAAGTATTTTCTTCCAATGGTGGCTTTCTACTGCAGGTAAGTGGTGAAAGCTTAGCATTGTTCTCGTACCAAACAAAGCCTTCTTCAAGCTGTGGCTGCAGCGTATCGACCGTGCTTTTGTATGAAATGCATAGGTATCGAGTCTCAGACTATTTTCAAATCAAAAGGGAGTTGGTGTCATGCGTTATTGTTTGGAGCATATTTGGCAGTAAGTTCCGTTTCTGGTGGTGTTACTAGTGGGTCTTACGAATTCCAGTTCCTCCTTACATTCCTTCCAGCTGGCTATTTTATCTATTTGATCTTTTCGGAATCAGTTGACGGACTCAAACAATGGCAATGGGAAAATGCCCCCATTCATTACATCATCTTGATAAATTTTTGCTTGACCTTTCACCAAAGTCTTGTCAAAGCTGTTAAGCGGAAGAATATCCTTGTCCATTTCAATTCATCCAGCTCTTCCTCCGAAGCGAGTATGCGTCGGTGGATTGCCTCTTTGCTCTTTCAGAGCAAGAGTAGCGTGCTTCCTGATTGGGAATTGTCGAGCTGTCACCATCACGCCGAACTTCATTACCTGACTTCTATTGATAATTTTGATCAGATCCCGCAAAACGTCGTCAAACAGTTTTTCAAAGGGACCTCTCCAAAATTTCTGGATGACTCGGCTGTCGATGCAAATGGATTTACATATATCGATGGAACTAAGCACATTGATAACTATGGATCGTGTATTGAATGTACAGAGGTGGAATACAACAGTGTGACACTGAATATCGGTAGTGCCAACTTTTGTCTACCCCCAGAGAAGAAGCGACCTCCAGACATTCTTTGTTTTCTAGGAGTGGATAGGATCGGGTGGAATTGGAGCAATGATTTCGAAGGTGCTCTAAAGTGTCTCCTGACAACTGCAAAATCAGTTGCTCACACGTGGGTACACAGCAATAATTTTGAAAAAGAAAGTAAGCTTGAAGAGATATGTGCACTCCTAAACGCCCACGAGTCAACAGAAATTACGGGAAGTCTAAAGCTCCGGCTGCAAAGTCTCTCTGCCAACGCGGTGTCGAAGGCATGGCCACTTCAGCGGGCTCTCCTAAATGCCCCTGCTTTACATTTTATGAGAATTCACGCATCGCGATCTTTGTGTCCTGAGTTGCTTGATTTTTTTGTGGCAGCCCGTGAATTCAAGGCCGAAATGCTTTCGCTGCTCGTTGTGCTGAATGTTCGATATTCTAAGCGACTAGACAACTTCGCTGTGGATAATGCATTCCACGGGTTGTCGCGACGACAGCTTGACCATACACGGAAACAATTTGTATCCGGATGCAACATGGTATCACATGTTGCTAAAATCTTAGTTGAGCGTAGTCTCAATGCCGCCGACGAGATGGGGTTTCATACGCATGGTGCATATCCTCGGCTCAGTGACCATACGATGGTGAAATTAGCACAGTTAGCGAAGCGAATTTTTAAACTCTTTATAGAAGATGAAAGTGTACTCCAAGTAAACGTTTCGGAAAGAACTCGCATTGTTGTTGCACACAACATCAATGCATTATTCGGCAATCTTATCGATTTGAGTATGTCTGGGAACTCGCGCCACCGCAATCCTGCCGTTCAAGTGAATACAAACAGGCAGGCAACTCTAGTGGAACTTAGCGATGAAAATGTTATAAAACTCTTACGCGGCAGCACACAAACCAGCGAAAATTGTCACGAACAAATGTATGGACATTTATCTGGTTTCCTTTTGGAAATCTCAGCGGTCTTCGATGAAGCCTTGGAGGAAACATTATCAGTCATCGAGAGTAACCTGCATATGAGGTTTTGTGGACAGGATCACGTGAAACTGTTGGAAGTACTGTCGCAGCTGGGCTCTCCCGATATAGAATCCAAAGACGGTAGGAAGGAGTGAAGGGCCCCTGAGTTTGTGAGAGGATATTGCAGGCGGTCATCGAAGCTTCCTCCATAAAACCACTCATTCGAACTTTATACTGGACTCCTATAGCGCATGGATCATGCGATTTGCTTCCAAACTCCAAGGAGTGAAAGCCTGCCGCATTCTACAAGAACACGAGGAGATGTCCACGGTGAAATTTGACCTCATCGGTAGGCGATGTTCCATCATGTTCGCAGTGCTTTTACAATGTTTGTATCAAATGATTTAGCTCGTGAACGATGATGCTATGGAAGCAGAGACATTTAAGATTTCTTTGGATGTTATTCGGAACAATTTGTATATCCAGGACGGCGCACTGGGTGAAGATGCTGATGGTGTTTCTGGTCATTGGATCCTTGAGAGAAGACAATGATGACCAGAAGATGGTGTGGAGTTGTTCATAGTCACACCGAGACCCTGCCTGATACAGAAGGAATCGGATGATGTGAATGCGCCCTTCAAGCACTGTAGGAGGGCGACGCGTAGTGTCTCATCTGTTTACGGCCAAACGGTTGCCATGCTCCATAATAATATCCTTTACTGTAGGTTCGTCTTCCGTAAGTGCCAACTCTTTACGTTATAGATACGTGCAACGCTGGCTACGACAATCCAGTAAAGAGCTTTCGTACCCAGTGGGACATCAGGAACATCGAGTGAGATCGCCAAATTAAGCACAAGTACGCCCTTCCAACAACGCGTCCCGTCATGTTCAAGTGGTTGAGTTGACCGGAAGGCACGCTCGACAAGATCCTTGAGCGTTGTTCGGACTGTACTATACAGTACTAGCAGACCCACGTGCACAATCTAATAAAACTCACTTTCGCCATTGGGGAAAAACCACGCCCGGTATTTGAACGAGATGGCAAAATACCTATGTATTAGAATCAGAATCCAGAAATTTTGGAGCGAAGGTCCAAGAACTACGACGTAAATAAAGCAACATACCATGTCAAAATCAGGAATCCAGTCTTAATGGCCCAACTCGACGGTTCCGCTTCCGCGGTCACGACAAGCGCGATGCAACAGAACTTAGCTCTTGACAGACGAAGACGCATCGTGGTCAGCGCTGAACGGTTACAACCATTCATCCGTCGTTTATTTTCAGTGAAATACATATATGTACCTGGAATAGGGGTGATGGCTCCAACCTCGTTCCGGTTGGTCTAAAAGGCCTATTTCCCGTTAGAACCGGAAATAGAACCGGGGGTGCATCCCCTGACTACAGACGGGTTTTGAGTAACGAGAATAAAACCGGTTCTGTTCTATCATGAACATCTATGCCAAAGTTGAACGTGCCCCGTGCATGAAGGCACCCCTGGAATGGTGAGTGTTGTGCTGTTCTATGCCAAAGTTACAAGCGCATGTGCCCCAGAGACGGAGCAGGACCTACAGATTACATTGACATTTTCGAAGAGCTCCCCAGGCATGTCTAACGTATACGGTATGGCCAATCGCCGAAGTCGCTTCGCCAGATCACCATGGCACATGCTTGTTGACTCATTGGGACAACGTTGAGTTCCATTCTACGGTAGTGCGTACATAACATAAACATTTCAAGATTCGCAAGGTATTGCGTGTCTTTCAGTGAATGCTTTACAGGAATTGAATTCCTATGTTTCCAATTACAATTTTCAATCCACTTCTAACAGTACCACGATGTACCAGTGTAGTAGATGTACCACTCTTGGCTTCGAAGTTCCAAGTTGACTTCCAACACCAGTGAAAGTCCAACTTCAACTTGTGCGTTTGGTTCTTCCCTGCATATATGCACCAGGAAATGGCGAAACCAAGGTATTGTGTGTAGCAGTACAGTATGTCAGACGAGGGTAAAGGAGAAAGGCCTGTGCGCTGGTGTTGATGAATACCATCCGTTTACGAGGAGGACGAGTTGTGGCGCGCCATGAGTGCTGAGGAGGAGAATCAGGCTCTTTTGACGTGGTACATCGTCTACGATTACCTCCAGAAGAAAGGGTTCCATGACACGATCTCTCAGATCCAGGCTCGTAGGGGAGCTGGGGCCGTAGACGCTCCAATGTCTCCTTCCACGTGCTTGGAGGAGGGAGGAGACAAGCGTTATCGAGCTCTCCAAGCTCTGCGCTTGCGTAAATTGGAGAGCATGTTTCTGAATAAAGGTATGGATAGGTCGTGTGTGCTTCAATGGCCTCTGGATTAGCTTCAACTATAAAGGAGAGAGTACTGTCGTTTGGTCTATGCAGGGCGGACTCGGGAAGATCTACCAATTTTGGAATTACTAGTGGCTTACTCGTTAAAGAGCGCTGGCGTAGAAGTTCCTCCAACGGCTGACAGCACGCAAGCAATGGCGCCGGCCCGTCCGCCTCCCAAACAAACTGTCTCGGGAACCAGCACTATTCCCTTCTACGAGAATGTGAATCCGCCGTCGGTCTTCCATGCAGCTGAAACGCCGGCTGATGAAACCACGATGACGAGTGGCGTTAGGGAAGAAGACATCTCAGGAAATGCCCCAGAAAAGCATGGAGCGGGACTTCCTTCTGATACTACAGCGGACCGGGGCGCGGTTGCTACGAGTACTGCGACAGAGCCCGTTCCTGCAACAAGTCAGCAGATGGCAGCAGCACCGACAAGCGAAGATCAGCCGAAAAGCCCAGATGCTATTCTACCTTGGTCTACCCCAATATCAAAATCTCTTATGGAACCGAGTATTCCTGACGCGACAACTTCAATTTCTACGTCTTCTGCTACGGGTCCTCGGCTAAAGACTGTTGAAACACCAACGTCGCATGAGAGTATTCCTAACGAGAGTAACAGCATGAACACCGGAGTTGCGGGAAAGATGCAAAGCGAGCGAATTCGATCTTGGCCTACCCCAATATCAAATTCTCTTATGGAACCGAGTATTCCTGATGAGACAACTTCCGTTTCTACGAATTCTGCAATTGGTCCTCGGCTGAAAACCATTGAAACACCAGCTTCGCATGAGAGTACCCCTAGTGAGAGTAACAGCATGAATACCGTTGCTGCAGGAGAGATGCAAAGCGAGCCAACTATGCACTCCACACAATCAGTGGAAGGGGATTTGCTACGTGCCGTGACAACGTCTCTCCCTGTGTCGGAGGTACCGTCACCCGTCGTAACTCAAAAAGCCGCGGCAGAAACAACAACAACAGCACCAGTGGGTGACACTGGAAAGACAGATCCGTATCCTTCATCCCGTTCCTCTTTCTGGGACCGCATACAGGCAAAGAAGGAGGATGCTACTTCGACCGCTGTGAAGCCGCCAGAAGTTTCGGGCAAAAATGCCGTTGCAAAGTCCGAACGGGGCGTTAACTCTACAGCTGCTGGAGTAAACGAGTCCACCAAAGGTTTGAGCTTTTGGGAGCGCCTACAGCAGAAGAAGAGTCAAAGCCAGGATGTAGCGGAAGCTCCTGCTGCCTCAGGTAGCAGCGAAAATACACAGCAGAAACAAGGCTCTTCGTTTTGGGACAGAATCAATAAAAAGAAATCGGCTTCCACTGTTGCCGCTGCCAGTTCGCAAGAAATTTTCACCGCTCCCGATGGTACCACTTTTACGGATCGCTCAGAATATAGAAGATATGTTTTTCAGACATTCTACACTTTTTCTGATAAGGAGAGGGAGACGTGTTCAAAATTCCCAGGTGACGTGGAGGGACAACCGTTTAATATCACGAACATTAGCAACAGTCGAATATATTTGCTGGACTACTCGGAGACTGTGCATGTAGAGAAGGCATCTAACTCGCTCATTTTCATTGCATCTTCGAGTGACAGCGTATTCCTTCGATCATGCAGAAACTGTGTCATCACTGTGGCTTGGTACGTAGTGGATTCTAGCAAGTTTAGCGGGAATGCCTCTATTTGAACTAGATTTGGTTGCAGCAAACAATTGCGGACAAGGGATTGTTCACAGTGTACGATTAACCTATATTCAAAGACTGCACCAATTATTGAAACCAGTCATGGGATGAATTTTGGTCCATTTAACGGGCGAATGAGCGGACTAGATGTGGTACGTTGAACTGATCAACTCGTAGAGGTGTATAAGCAACGGAAAATTACGGTTTTGCGAACACAGTTATTCAAAAACGCAGGTCTCGACCCTAAAATCAATCAATGGGACAAAATCTTTGATTTCAACAAAGACGATAGCACCATTCCTCGTCCTCATTGGTCTTTCCAAGGTAAACTGATACGCTGTGTGGCATTATTAAAGCGCGGTTTCTTGATGCTTGTTAATTTCGATTACAGAACCGAATCAGCACTCTGAGTGGCTGATAGAAAGCAAAACCAAGTATCAGGGAGAACCAGTCAATCCTACGAAAGGTGTGGAGCGTTCCCAAATAGAAGACACAGATAGTTCGCTACAGTCGTTTGATATAAGGACAACTTCACAAGATATGGCTCAACGAGCTCTAGGCTAATCCGGGGTGGTGGAAGGTAGTACACACTACATCTACTATTTTCCGCTGTATCTTCCGTTCGGAATGTAAGAAGCGACGCCAGATTGTTCAAGGATTGCTGCATCGTTCCACACCGGCTTCTGTGGATATACCAGGGCAAACGTAAAATTGCCGAACTTAGTGCGACCATTGACACGTAGAGTGCTTACCCTTTGTACTGTCGATTCTCGGCAGAGTAATCGACTGTTGATGGACACCTCTGCCGAGTTCTGCCCTTCAATAGGAGCGATTTTATGGCTATTTTTGTGAGAGAGACCACTTGTAACCCGATACCTGGCAGGATTGCTTAACTTTGTGTCCACATGAAAACAGTCACTGGAAGTCATTTGTTGTTTAGTGTTGGTGTCCAGGGCTCCTCGACCAAGAAGCGGAGGAGGTTCCTGGATCATCGTCTGGTTTTTGGCCGAACTTCCCTTGGATACTTGATCACGCAGTTCCTTGATGCGTAACTGCCGTTGCCGATTAATTTCTTCTTGTAATTCGTCAAAGTAAACATTTCCATCACTGGATCGAACTTTTCTGCACATTGCCTTGATAGTATCCTGGGATAGTTCTGGTAGAGATGACTGATGCGCTCTTAACTCGACCAGAGTTTCTTTCTTCGACACAGCCGAGTACGTGTTATTCCCCTGTACCATGAAATAAATACATACTATCCCGCAGCTGTGCCGTTTAAACTTGCACATAGTAACATACCAGTGCGACACGCAGAACGTCCTCCTCTTCGATATCTTTGATAAGCACTGTTAGTTCTGAATCGGTAAGCTCCCTTTGCTTGTGATAGCCCCCAGAGAGCATTCCGTTCTCGTTTAAGGGACCGTATTTTGCCAGGAGGAAGAGTCGTCCAGTTGACCGAGGCTTTTGGAGATGGGCAGGAAACAGAAACTGCATCATTGTTAACAGAAACACAAGCGTACTACGACCAAGGAGACATTATCGATACAATGCACGGCTTACGTCAATTAGTTGATGAACGTCAATGGTAGCTCGCTCCTTCTTCTGCTTCCCTGGGCGATTCGATCTAGCGTGTAAAAGAGCTTCTGCACCGCCCGACTGAATGATATCCCCGCAAATCACGTGGTCAACTACACCGAGTAATGACATACCTGCCTCTATTTCATATAACTGTTCCATGAAATCGCTCAACTGCTCATTCGTGGACAAGCAAAACAGACACATAGAGGAGTTGTATTTCTCAGTTAGCTTATCAGTCAACATTCGGAACAGCGGAAAGGCATCGTCTGATATTAGCTTTTGGTCTTTCTCCCCGGGATAAAGCACGGCAGCGTGTACATCCCATTCTGATAGTACTGACTTCCAAGAATCTTGCTCTTCCGCACTTTCTGCTGCCATTTCTGCGGCCCCTTTTTTGTTGTTGCTTTTACCTTTCTTCGAACCTGAACCTGTCGAAGGACGCCTTCCTTCTCCCTTGGATTGGTCTTGTGCGCTGGCGTCCGGATCCACATACTGGAGCAGCCGTAGTTTGGTTTCCCGGGAAGCCCAGGTAAGATTTATAAGCCGTTCTATACTGGGCACCTGCTTGAGTCTCTTGCTAGAAGAGCTACCACCATCGCCTTCCCCAGAACTATCTTTCTTTCCACCTCCTGCTCCTTTCTTCTTCTGGCCTTTGCTTGCTTCGTCTCCGTTTGTCGGTTGGGCTAAGGCTCCAGACCGAATCGTTTCCCGTATGGCAGTCTCCAATTGCGTCTTCCTTTTCCCCGTTGCCGCTACCAGGGTCATTCCTTGTGTACCTTCGCTCAAATGACCTAGACTGCTTGCGCTTCCTGTGGTTCCTGGTCGTCCTCCTTGTTCATGCGACTTCGTCTGCCGAGTGCTGGAGGATCCCGGGCGCATTCCATCGCTTCCCGGCTCGCCATTCTCTTCCTCTTTTCTGAAGGCTACCAGTACGACAGCGTGACACTTCCCAAGCTCATATTCTTCCGGAAGACCGACTGCATCCGCCATTTCTCCTGACAGGGCGCGAGAACTGACTGCGCTCAACTTCACAACCTTGTATATTGGTCGTCGTAGCACATCAATGACGCAACTCGTAGCAACAATAATACTAACAGCAACAACATTCACCTGCGTTAACGAATTCAGTTTCAATCAATTCAGTAATTCCACCCTCCGACAGAGAGAGAGAGAGAGAGAGACGAGCAAAAAAGCGCGCCTACTTCAACTTGAACGGAAGTTGAAGCGCAGGTTGCGCAGCCGAACTTTATTACATCCACACAAGCTTAGGTGATGTACTATAGTGAAGTGATCCTGTGGGGGTTTGTTAAACAAATCAACTCAATGGATTGTGCGCCACCCACAGCACCTGTATGTGCATGTCCAGACGAAACAAGCCATCGCAGACATAGGTAGACAACTACCGCGATACATACACTACACAACAGGACCATGGGGAATCAACCATCGTCCGAGGGACGTGGAGAGGACCAAAGCAGCACCGCCAGTGGTGGTAGTTCCATACGACGGTTTCTCTCCCGATCGAAGAATAGATTTGGTCATGATGAAGGGCCAGAGGATTCCTTCCCTCTGCGCAGTGTATCCGAAGCAATGGGAGCACGGGGGCGACGACCCCTGCAAGGATCCCCCAGCAAGGCTACCCAAGCAGACCCCAAACCGCAGGCTGCAGGGCAGACACGAGCTCAATCGGCTTCATTCCAAGAAAGCGATTCAGGAGTAATGGCTGCTTCTTCGCCCAGTAAAGTCAGTAAAGTAGATAAAGACATTGTTGAAGAACTACGCAAAGCTGTCCAGCAGAGCAACTTCCTGAACACTCTTCAGCTCGCGATGGTCATGAATAAAGTACCTCGGCAATACAAGTAAGTGTGCTAGAGGTTCAGACGATCATTCAGTCCAATATGTATCTCATTTTTCTCGCAGAAAGTGGAAACCGCGGAGGGTGTTCTCGTTAACGCAGGATGGTGCTAGTGTTGATATATTGTTGCGCAAATGCAAAAAAACCGCACCGAGTCTAGTTTTCATCAAAGATACCAGAGGCAAAGTTTTCGGAGGCTTCAGCACCGCACCCTGGCACGCTGCGCGCAACTATTATGGTGGCTTCCAGTCTTTTGTATTCACACTCGGGTCCTCGCTGAACCGAACACCGGCTGAGCTCGTTGCTTCCTCGAAAGATGGGTCCGAAGGAACAAGCGCCGAAGGCTCGGCGGAAGATAGCCAAAAAGGTGCGGTTTTTTTTAGCTACTGTTCCCTCCTACCGTTTGGCGGTTTTTGAGTTTCTATCTGAACGCTTGGCGGCCACGCAGATGAGGAAGACGACGAATTGAATACCATTTCGCGAACAGTATCGGCACCGGCGGAAGAATTAGGTAGTGGAATAAACGTGTACAAATGGAGTGGTGGCCACTCCTATTTCCAGTTTTCTCCTGGGACAGCAATCGCCATGGGAGGTGGTGGAGGTTTCGCTTGGTACTTGGACCAAGACTTGTTGCACGGAACTAGTGGTACGTCTCAGACTTTCGCGAATCCTTGTCTGGCTACCTCCAAAGATTTCAAGTGTGTAGACATGGAAATATGGGGACTCTTTGAACCCCGAGGACTATCTAAGGAAGATAATCAGTAGGATTAATCTTGTTATTATTGCGACATCAAAGTTGGCGGATAAAGCTTCGTTCTACATATTCGCCCATCGCGTAGTCTTCCGGAACAAAGAAGTAGCTGGCATCAGGACTTTTCAACGTGCAGTCGTCAAAAGTAATTCTTGCCGTGATAGTAGGAAAGACTGGTATGGAGAATTGGACGGGAAACCCTGTACAATGCGAAGAAAACCAAGCAACTCGGCATTTATGAAGCAGTTTCATCTAACGCACAAAGATACTACAACACCTACCTGCATCCTTGGGGAGTTTGGTGTGAAAAAATCTCTCGAAATTCTGGAAATGCTTGTTTGTGCGAGAAAGTGCCTCGGCGATGGGCATCATTTGCGCCGGACGCAGAGGGAATGTTTTGCTAAAACAAACTTCAAGATCCAGGTTCTTTTCTTCCTCCGTGATGTTCTCGTCTAAAAACGTCGCAGCTTGTCTTCTGGGATGCTCCTGTTCTCGCAAATTCTTCTTGAGCTTGTCGATTTCGTCACTTGTAGGAATTGCTTTGTTACTAGAGTGGTCTTTCAAGTAGTCGCTGTTGGACGCATATATGGGATCCGTAACGCCATACTTTTCCGCCATAGTGTGAAGCAAGGAGCTGGTGGCTTCATAGTCCACGTCCTTACATCGGTCCACCACAATTGAACCAGGAACACCGTAGTTGTTATTTTCATGATCTGGAGAAGGGAGTTTTGTTGCAAAAACTTATTTACTTACGAAACTATTTGTATCCACTAGTATTAGCTTTTGCTCGAATTCCCTTACCTTCTCGTAAAACTTGTCCCTTTGTCCGCCCCTTAAAGTGTACCATAAATGAACGATCTTCTCGCGTTCGACGAGCAGCTACTGAAGTCATGGCATCTTCGGTTCCTCCTTCGTCCACGTTCGGTGAATCATTAGCATCACCACCACCGCTAAATTTCAGAGAATCAAGGGCTCCTGTAAGAATGCTCATAGATTCTTCCGGAGCCTCAGGTGTATCGTGACCGGAGTTCTTGTAGTTTTCGTTGCTGTAACAAGGATGCCACCAGTCTTTTACCTTCAGCTCTTTCCGCAAAGGACAATGAGCTTTCTCGGTAACTTTTAGATTGTTCATGCACCAGACTCCGCAGTTTCTCCACTTGCCAATCTCCTTGACCTTAGGGTCTTTGCTTCTGCAAGGAAGCATACAATAAATCGTTCAGTACCTGATGCACTCATATTCAACGGAATTTAGAAGCCATCCAAACTGCGTACTTTCCGTAGATCCAACCCTTGTCATACGCTCGTCCAAATTCCACTTCCCCACTCCACCAATCCGAAATCTTCTGCTTGTTACAGAACAGCTTGCGTACCCAGTCCTGTACATTCACATCTGCATGACGACCAGTATGCTAATTCAAATGGCGCTTTGAAGCAAATTCCTCTAGGGCATGCGACCTTATAGACTCACCAGCAGGATCAATGAGGTTTCTTCTACTTTCAGCTGCAGTTTTCATTTCATGATCCATGACATAGCATTCACCGCGTTTCTCCGGAGGAGTGGGAATTTCGGGTGTGGGATCCCCTCGAATAAGGTGAGATAGGCTGCAGTTGGGATCAAATCAAACAGACTTCGCATCCTATAGGAATCTTCTTTGGATTCACGTACTGTCCCCGCTGCCATGTCACACCTTGCATTTGCAATAGCGTTGAGTCCAATCGCAAGTGGCTGCCTTTCTTGTAGACTGTCAACGTGTCTTTGGGAAGCAAACGTGAAACAAACGGTATCCAGGACGAAAATTCCCATGTCATCCTCAGTTTCATATCGGGGAGCCCCTTTAGACCATTGAGTAGAGTGTCAATACGCTTCTGGTATACCAGATCCGTGTCTTTGAGC
This sequence comes from Halocafeteria seosinensis, assembly GCA_001687465.1. Classification (NCBI taxonomy): domain Eukaryota; class Bigyra; order Bicosoecida; genus Halocafeteria; species Halocafeteria seosinensis. Next base: position 72,804 of record LVLI01000325.1, on the reverse strand, counting down.
ATAGCAATGACAGCTAACCGGACCAAATCAGGGTTCCCACTCAATGCTGCCAGTTGGAACGATTCCCATCCTTCAAGGGTTCTGGACTTGGGAAACGCGCCTGCTAAAATGAGCATGTATGCGGCAGTAGTATGCCCCAGCGCATAGGCCAACAATAAGGGTGTATAGCCCTGCGGGTCCCTGGTTTCCAGGTCTGCATTCATGCACACAGCCACACAAACATAATTTTATAGAAAAATTGGTGTACATACCCTTCCACATACCATAGACATTGTTATCCTGCCGTAGGAGATCACTAAGGGCCGCAATATCGTTGTCCCAAACCGCAAAGTGCACGTCCAGCTCAGTGCTATACCCTCGTGGGGATTCATCTAAGAGGGTGCGCTGCGCCTCACGCGTGTTCGAATGGTCATGTGAGACTTCCTCCAAAGAGGCCTCGGTATCTTCTAGCAGGGAGCTACTATCCTGTGTGTCTTTCCTCGGTGGGGAGGAAGCCATACTTGCTGCTACGGGGGAAACGACACCAACTATTGAATACTGTACAATTGTACAGTACAGTACAAGCCAGTGAGAAATATATGTCCTACCATATACACTATGGTATCAATGATGAAATTCAGGGGACACTATCAACCCAACCTCCTACTCTCTCTCTCTCTCTCTCTCTGGGACTGACATTGAACTGACCAGCGGGTTGATTTGGTTGGGTAATCTGGACTGTCACTTTCCTTCGAAATACACTGCAGTTCGACACGTATGCACGAAGGCTTCCTGCGGAGAAACTTACGATTTCTTACGCTCGTCTTGACTTACAAATTCTTTCATGGATACTGTAGTCTCGTTCCACAATGCTAGCCACCAGTCACCGTCACCGTTGCAGTACAGTTGTAGAGCTTTGGTGTTTCAAAATACGCCTCGTAGTTGGCATGAATGAATGAATCATCTACTGGAGAACACGAAGAACAAACAGTATCATTTTGCTCGTAGATTCTTCCGGGAGGAGGTACAGTATACAATACACACGAGGACAAACATAAACAAAACATCATGGTACACTCTTTCCTTGTCCGTATTCAATACTGTAGATTTTCCTGAAAAACTTGTAAACAATTCTTCTGAGCACACCTTGAACGGTTCTGGTTGCTTGTGTATTTATTTTCTTTTAAAGAGACCACTACTATTATCCATCTACTCCACCACTAGCTACCGGCAACACAAGTTGCAACCACCGATGAGCCAAAATTGCTGTTAGCATGCATCAAGCCACAACTCAACCTTACCCGAAGATCGCAACATATCCCACCGGATCAAAGCCCCGGAGACAAGCCGGACGGTTCTGGTTTCTTCACCGTTTTGTCTGGGTGAAGTTGCATGGCAACCCGTCTATTAAGAATTCTTTGATACGACTCGTCGCTGTATGGAGACGGTAACGTACACAAATACTCTTTTTCAAAGGTGGCGCACTTTGAGAGAAGATGTGTACCAGTTGTTTCTGTCTGTACACTGTGTTGCTCTTTGGAGAGAGAAATGTTGTCCAAGAATTGTTTCATATTATCTAGGAGCAAGATCATACTACCGGTATTCTAGTGGATTAATTCATGGTATATTCATGTGGTTATAGGGAAAAGTGTCTAAAATTACTCCCCTAGAGAGTTTATAGGGAGTCTGGATCCCCCACGAAGCACTCCCCTGTAGAATCATTACAAAACATTATGTCTTTCCGATCAATTGCTTCATTAGCTATTGAATTGATACGATTCAATACTTTGAATCATGTTCCTCGCGAAGAAAACACGGAGGCTGACCGTCTAGCGAATAATACTCCCCAAACGAGTTTATAGGGAGTCTCTCCGCGTCCCCGTTGGATCACTGTGGAATCTGTCCAAACCGCTGCCTTCTAACCTTTCTCCGTCATCCGGCTGCCAGGACGAAAACAAGTCCGAGTCCTAGTTTCATATCGCCGGACCACATACACACATGCCAGACTACGTAGAAGAGGGGGAGGGGGACATTGGGGTGTTCCCTCAAAGCTTTTATGGCACTCCGGACATTGAATTGTCGTGGTTGTCCGAACCGGCGCCCATACAAGCGAAGACCCAGGGGTGGTTGTCCGGGAAGATTGTTGACCGGGTCTTCCGAGCCATTCACGGAAGTCTGTCTGTTGACGACCGCGCCCATTTGTCGGCCTCCCGGTTATTATTATTACCCCGGCAGCAGGGCAGTGCATCCTTCCTCACAGCTCTTCCCACGAGTAGAGGGTTGAGATTTAATGATGAGGATTGGGTGCTCCACAATAAGACTTAAGACTCTTGGTCCGTCTTCGACTTGGACTTCGTGTCACCCCAGCTTCTCTTGCCGGTCCATGCACAGCATGCGCAGGGAACGTTTGCCCCTTCGGAGGATAATCGAAACACTTGAGCGGCTGCGGGAGAAACCACATATGGAGTCTATCTCGCTGCATCATCCTCGCGAGCACAACACGGAAGCTGACCGTGTGGCCAATGGAGCAATTGATCGGAAGGACATAATGTTTTGCGGACGGACGGAATGTATATTATAGGCCTACGGGCAACAAAAGGAACAACAGCTACAACGAGGAGTCACTATCACTACCAAGCTCTATAGGACCCTACGAAATGGGAAAATGTCGAAGAAAATAAATACACAAACAACTCATGTCTTGCAATTCTTCTACGGGAGATTACTTCCGGGGGAATCCGGACTCACTGGCGGAGTAATTTTAGGGATTCACTTTCCTTAGGATACAATCTACTTAATATACATAGAATAGTGTTATTAATTTAATAAAAAAGTTTGCGAGTGATACTGATCGCCGATGAATACTGTGGAGCCTGGCTGGAGTTCCATGACGAGCACATCATGGGAAAAATCCGCAGCGAACGGGATAGAAAACCAGGAAGGCATCTATAGGATGTGGCTGCAGAGTGGTGGTGCACACCGTAGACGACAATGCACACCCCTTGAACTCCGCTCTGTCCGTGTGTTTTCCCTTCTTTTCTGGGAACCGTTGCCTGTGGTTTTTCCTTCTTTTATTGGGAACCATTCTGCATCGTCAGTACGAAAATGATCCCCTCTTCAAACAAGATCCCTAACACTGCATTGTGCTGAACCTCCTTTGTTAAGTCTCCAGTTACTACTTCCGAGTACGTTTCTGCTCCAAGTTGGCATGATACCGACCACTAAAACGGCTTCTGAAAGCAGCGACAGCATCAGCGAATGTTTCCTCTCCTTTTGCACGGATAGTATCCACAGCCCCAGAGGCAGCACCATCTTGTCGTGAACTGCCTAAACCGATCCTATCACTGCCACTTTGACTATCTCGAGTCGGGTCGATGGGTGCTGCCAAACCACCACCAGCTGTCCCTAGACCTTCACCTGCTCTCCAACCCATCCTCGAAAGCATTTTGTGCCCAACGTTGGATTCATCTATCACTCTCTCAGTAGATATTTCCTCCCTTTCGATTGGAACATCATCATATTGCGGCAATGTTCCAGCTGCAGCTCCAAGAGTTACAGCTTGGTTGGCATCTGGCTCAGAGTCTGAACTACTCCACATTCCCCTATCTGGGCTCGGTGTTCGCGAGGGCCGCCCTTCACGTCTGCGTTGCCTGCGACCTTCACGCTTCCTTCTTCTGGCAATACGCTTCGCCTCGCGTTTTTTCCTCCGTTCTTCTGCGTGTTCGTCTTTGCTTGCCTTCTCGTAAAATTGCTGCTGTCGCACCTCCAGTCTCCCTGGCTCCACAGACTTCCGTTTAGAAGGAGGTGGCAGTACTGTGGGGTCCACGGGACGATACGGAGAGAAGTCATTCTCTAAGGCAGTGTGTATAATGTCTACCATAGTGCCCACCGCAACATGTTCAAGCTGTTGAGATGAGACTGGTCGCTGAGCGTGCTGCTGACGCGGTCGTTGTAAATGGGCAGCCGCCTGAGCAGCGGCTGCGGCGGCTTGTTGTACAGATGATTGTACACTACTAATTGTATCGCCCTGATTGCTTGATATAGTACTCGTTTGTTCTGTGTGCTCCCTTGTAGTTGGAACATTCCAGTAGCTTGCCCCACCCGCCGGAGAAGCCTGACTGTAGCTCGAATGGACGCCTATATATGATGCGTCGCAAGAACGTTGATCCAGTTGATTCGTAGTATACTGCTGCTGCACAGCACTAATTTCTTGGGCATTCCCGAATGGTCGATTCCGTGGAGACGGGGCGAATCGTAGAGCAAACTGTGGAGTTCCTGATAGAGACCCAGGTGCCTGCTGAGGATATGCCATGGTACCGTACTGTTGCTGGGAGGTTTTGGCGGAGAACTGCTGTTGCCGTTTGTCTGGCGTTGATGTACTAGCCCCGTACTTAGGTTGCGCATCTTCCGGTGAGTGACTGTTCGCTTGACCGTGCATTCCAGAACCCCCGTGTACCTCTGATGAGGAGTACCTTGCAGACTGAGGTGTTTGACCTTCATGATGTGTATCTTGTGATTTACTCGATGAAGGAGTAGGAAAACTCGGAGGTTTGTCTGGCAATTGGACATGCTTGCTCACTTCCTCTTTCATTTCATCTAATACAGAAGGGTGTATCACATTCTTCGACCACCATAGCTGGAACAGATCTGCCACTTTTTTCCTTTCGCTTTCGGACTGAGCTTTGCATATTGACTGTGCAACAAGATTCTTCAATTCACGGGAGAGGGCTTCCACAATATCAGCTTGGGTTTGCGGCTGTGTTTGTGACCCTCGAAAGATGATGTCATTGACCAAATACAACACAAACAGAGCCTTTTTGAACGGGCATTCTTTAGCGGATCGGCTCGCCACTTGTGTAAGTAAGCGAACGAGAGATTCCGAAGTAATTTGCTTCTGTTCGACTTTCTCCAGCGCCCATGCCCTAGCTTGGACAATGGCCTCTTTGGAGCCATTCAAATTCTGCACAATCTGCTTCCATTCGACCTCCATAGCGCTCAACATGTAGACACACACTTATTTCGTCGTAAATACATCCTATCAGTGTTGCAAGGGTGACGACAACCCTCCCATGTATACAGTAGTAGTTGGTGCTAACTAACTCTGCTGTCGAATCAATCAACCCACGCAGCTTCAACCATGGATGCGGAAATATGGATGGCATATCAGCAAACGATGAAGCGAGTGGGGTTGTTTGTACACGACAAGCAAATGCTACGTGTGAGAATGGGTTGCCCTATCTGCTTAAGTGTATGTATGTGTAGGCTCGCTGACCAGTGACCACTATCCTAATCTGGCGAATAAGATAGAGGTCCGGTACTCAAAGTCGATATCGTAAGTCAGTTGTATTAATCGTGACTGTAAGGAACAGCGTTTACCAGTCCTACCATGTGTCCGGTGCTTATTCCTTGTTGGCGACTAAGTCGAACCACTGCTTTAACCCGTTGCCCAGGGCCTCTGGTAGTTGGTTGACATGGCTGACTACCAGATAATAAGGGAAGGGGAAATCGTCAAGATAACGCTTTCTGATTATCCGAGGGCTACTAGGACTTCCACCGTACTCGATTCGTTCCGTGTTGAGGACGCTGTTCTGCGGATCTTCGCTGTCAATCAGCAATAACACGAGTAATTGGTTCTTTTCCGCTGCTTCAATTGTCCACTGACGAATCCGCTCACTCTTTTCCTGGGTTAGAATGCCATCACTTATCAAGAATACTAACTGCATTACGGAAGATCCAGTAATGCTTGTTGAAGATTGAGCTATGCTGTTCTGTGAGTCGTCCAAAATCTTGATGATACTTTCCAGTACATCTGCCGTCGCAGTTCGAGACTGCTCAAACGAAAAACGCGATACCACCCTTGCGCCGCTTTCGTCGGTGAAAGGCATATCAAATGGATGCAACAGTTCGCAGGTGCTACCAAATTTTGCTACTGCTATTTGGCCTACCTCAAGTTTGGTGAGAGCCTGCGTCACGAGGGAGAGAGATTCCAAGGCCACAGCAGCTGCACCATTTTCGCGCATACTCAGACTGTCGTCGACAGCTAACATCACCTGGTATGTCCTGTCGCTAGGCTTGGTTCTCCGTAGCCATATCTTATCTTTCCTATACCCACTAGCAATAAAGGGTATCACTTTCCTCATGTTAATTCTCTTGCCAGTGCGATAATCACCTTTCATCTTTGAAGCCAATGTCGGCTCGAGGACTAACCTCAGCGACTCACATAAATGCGTTGCTCCGCCGAGGGTCATGTTTTTCAGCCTTTGCCATAGTTCCACCGCTTCTTCATAGTCACTCCTGTCCTTCCCCCACTTCTGGATATCTTGCTGCACCTGTTCACGCATCCGTTTCATTTTGTTCGTCATTTCGGCGACATCCATGTTTTGCGCATCGTGTAAGCGATGCTGGCCCGGCATAGTATTAGCCACAATGCTGGCATCATCTTCCTTCGCATCTGCTCTGGTATTGGCGGAAATATGGTCAGTGTCAAAGCAATACTCAGAGGCCATCGACTTATCCAAATCTTGAGGTTCGTCTGAAGGTAACTGTCCCGCTGAACCCTCTTTCTGCCTGATTTCTTGACTGCCACGCTCGCTGCCGTCTTCTTCCTTCGGTAAAGTATCCCTCGGTTCCGCGTCATGTGCATGCTGCGATACTGCCTGGTGCTCGCTCTGCTGTTCTTGATCACCTCCAGCTTGTACGCTCGATTCTTCCGGTTTTTCGCCGGTTTCCTCCTCCTGACCTTGCTGGGGAATGGAGGAGGGCTGATAAACGATATCCCCGCTCTTCTCATCAAAAACAGCTTCATCAGAATTGGAGGGAGGTTGTTGATCCGATGTTTCTGCTGTGTCGTCGCTTAGCTTCAGGTTCTCTAGCTTTGCTTTCCATTCCCCTACAACGTGAGTGGGATTCTCGAACGACTGAAGGTCCTCAGAACCTTTTGCCCCATTCCGTGGGGAGTTTTCTCGATCATTTCCCTTGCTTGATTCCTTGGCGTCCTCTTCTCTGGATTTCTCGTTTCGTTCTTCAGTGTCTTCTTTTTCACGCTCTGGTTGAGCACCCGATCCTCCACCGGTGTCACCTTCACTAGATGTGTTTCCTTGTCCACGTTCATCGAATCCTCCTTCCTCCAATGATTCCGTTTTCCCATTATGTTCTTTGGGGTCGACGTTATCATCAATGCCCTCCGTTTGGGCTTCATCTTTGGGTGCTTCTTCTGTGTGCTCGTCCATTTCGTCTATCTTGCCATGTTCCTCGTCCTCGCGCTCCTCATCAGGAACCTCCTCGCTTTCCTGATTTAACTCTTCGTTGTCCGATTCTGCGCTTTCTTCATCCTTGTCATTCATATTCATGTCGTCGCTGAACTCGTTGGCTTCCTCTTGTTCATCGTTAGCTTCATTCGCCTCGTTATCCACTTCGTTGCCCTCTTCATAATCAACATAAGAATCAGCTTGTCCTGCTTCCTCTTCATTACCATCCTCCTGATCTACATTAGAGTCTTCAATTTGCTGCTCTGTGTCTTCTTGTGCTTGTATTTCCTCCTCTTGCTTTGACGTGTCGCCACTATCAACGTTGGTATCCTCTTTAGGCCTCAATTCTTCCTCGTTGTTCGCTTCCTCGTTTTCTGGTTTTGAAGCATCTACGACTTCTTCATCGTCGCCATCTACCTGTCCCATTTCGCGATCAAGCTCCTCTTCGTTTTCCTCCTGGTCGTCTTCTTCCTGCTCGGCATTTTCTTCGCGATTATGTTCGGTTCCTTCAAAGTCTTCAGACATTTCAAGACCCTCTTTCTCCTCCTCTACTTCGTCTTTCCCAATTTCTTCCTGCTCGTTGCGTAAACCAAGTACCTGCTCCTCGTTTTCAATTTGCGATGACACATCTTGCTGTCCTTCACCTTGCCCTATGCCTGTTCCTTCGGTCAAGTCTTGTCCCTGAGTTTGGGTAGCGCCGTCATCCTCTTGGTCATTCGGTAGACACAATCCTTCTTTAAATATTGTCGAGAACGTGCGAGACACCACGTACAACAATTTTAGTAGAGTTTTCTGCATACGCAAACAGGACTTCAACAAGGTAGAAGACCAACGTTCACACATGTTTACGATCTGCTCTACTTCCCGGAGCGCATCTTCGCTGGTGGGCGACTCGCGGGGAACTTGACGCAACGCAGCCTCCAGACAGTGTGTCACGAACGGAAACCGAAGGCGGTCCATTGTTCGGACGCGACGGGTATGTTCTTCTATTACGGCAAAGCTTTGATCGTCACCCTTGCCCCAAAGTGCATCAGTCGCATCAAGATCAAGACTCTGAACATCCGTGGAAAGAGCCCGCACCACAGCACCAGTGTCTAAAGATGGAATACGGTGAGGAGTTTGCTCACGCAGGCTTTCTCGACTTCGATATGCCTGCAGGACGCGGTATATCTGTCGCTCCAGCAAGTCAGCACTGTTGTTTAGGAGCCTAGAAAACAACGGACTCCGATAGTCGGAAGCTATCTGGCTCACCATCCGCCGCAACTCAGTCTTTAGTGACCCAACTCTTTCTTCAGCCGCTACAATGCAACCCTCAGCATCAAATGACAAATAAAAACCCTCGACCTTCTTTCCGCTGATTTGTTCTACTGTCTTCCGTGTATCGCAATAAAGTCGAATTTGACGATCTATGTCTTCGGCGATAGTCTTAACGAGTGATACTTGGTCTTTCATCCAGCAAACAACATGATCCATGTCTGCTGCTTCGGAGCGCCTTAACATTATCACATCATTTCCATCGATGTCGCAACTTGCCGCAGCTTGCTCATGTTTCTCCAAGAGCTGCGAAACCTGTTCAACGCAACTCATCAGTTCAAGGGAAGAGTCCCTGCACTCTTTCAGAAACGTTGCCTGTGGTGAGTCGCGGAGAGAGCTAGGGCGTCTAAGATATTTAAGGGATGCGAGCATCTGTCTCATAAGTTGCTGATGACGGAGCAATTTACAAGCTTGCAGACGCTCTTCGTTAACCATGAGTTGTAGATGATCCAGTCGACGAACGTTCCTGTCCGTCAGAATATCGGAAACATCCTCATGAACACCAGAACTGAAAGCAAGCCGCATCCGCTGCACTGAATCTACGGTTCGATAAAAATAATCATCACACTTTTGCGATACAAATCTGAGACTGCCATGAGAGTCCATGTCCGCTGAAGGATCGTTTTGCTGCTCACCAACCAGGGGGATCTCAAGCAAAAATTCTGGATATTGACAACAGCGTTGTATGGGGGATTCAGAAAACTGAAAGGTCCCTTTGAGAAATTGCAGCAACTCTATGAGGGCACGTTTCTTTAAGGATTTGGACGCATCAGCGTCCTGTCTTAGTGATGCCATGCGTTCAATTATAGTGGTGCATTTCTCGTCCAAATCTTGGATTTCGTCTTCTCTCAGTTTCTGTGCATCTGGGGATAAGATACCCGACCGGTCAGCGTAGACTGAACTAGTAGTCTCTTTGACTACCTCTGGTGGCATCGATACCTCGGACAATTGATACCCTTCCTTGTCGACGTCTTCCGTAACAATTGCAGCCATTCTGTCCGGATCGCTCTGCAGCAAGTCATTTACTCGGCTGTTAAGTAAACCTCGGTATTCTCTGGCATACTTCTGTAGCAGTTTCTTGGATTTATCTATCGACTCCTTCAGGCTGTAATAAGTTTGCTCATCCCAGCGGTGAATTTTTTGGCTTTCTTTCAGTTTGTCAGATATCTCCTTACGCCGTTTAGCGACAACTTCTCTAAAGTATGGAAGATATTGTGAATAATACCGGGCTATTCCGCGAAGAGATGCATGGATTCTGTGAGCAACACCAGCGCTTTGGTCGATTCGGTGCCCCACCGTATCTACTGCCAATCGTATCATAATAACCCTAGTTGGGTATTCCCCTACTGGGGATCCCCGGAGAAAATTTTCTACCAAACGAAACAATCCATGAGCAGCATCTGCAGAGATTGACTCCAAGTCATATAGCTTCAGCAGTTTATTCGCCATGTTTTCTCGTGAAATCTCGGTTTCTTCCGGATCACACCAAGCACCAGCGTTGGCATGGGTACTGTTATCATCGCAAGAGTTCATGTGCTCATAAACACTCTTCAGAAGATAGCCCCACCACGATGAGGCACGCTCACAGCGAAGTTTTTCTTGCTGCAGAAGCACATACTCCCACGAAGCTAGTTCGTTTTCTCTCCACTTGGTAATGAGCTTCTGCAAGTTCTGTAGCGCGTTTCCGAGGGTGTATCTCTTTGACTGGGAATTTTCCCACTTGTAAGAGTTCTGAAGAAGCGACTCCAAAAGCGTTAGTAGTGAACCCACTGTAGTATCGTATCGACACTGAAGAGCTCTGTCAGCTGCCGTTGCCAACATCGATAGCCTGGCATCCCCGGGAAACTCTCTGAGGAGGTAACAAACTCTAGCAAGGTACCTCTCCAGCACGTTCTTCGCTTCTTCGCTCTTCGCAGGATCGTATGCCTCCTTCATTTCCTCCCACATATTGTCGCGGACGTCAGCCAAATTCATCCAAAACTCCAAACCAATCGGTTTCTCCTTCCGGACCGAGCTCTTCACATTGAGGGTATCTACAATGCAAAAGGCCCGCTCCATCATGTCCAAATCGTGTCCATCTTGCTCACCGAACAGCCATTCCTGCAACCGTCTCACCATTCGGTGACCGAGAGAAGGGGCTGGCATTTTGCAAACATGAGAACCTGAACCGAACATACTCTCTACGACTCTTAAAATCGTATTAGCAGCATCCGGGGGACGCTTTCTCCGAGAATGCGACTGTCCCTCCTTTTGTTTATCCTCACTGCTCTCAAAGAAAAGAGAATCAAACTCCTCAGCTTCGTCTAGGATCAACTTTGAAGCGTCAGCGTTTTCCAAGTGTTGCACCCCACCGTCACTTTCTGTCGATATACCATGCAGGGAAACATCAAGTATTTTTTCAACAAAGAGTTTGTTTAAAGATTCTGTTGCTACATGGAGGTGGGCGCTGCTGCAAGCGCTGTCTCTACGTTGTCCCAGTGTCATTACAGCGTTGCGAAACTCAGTCAATGAGTGCGAGGATTCATTTTGTCGGTCATCATCTTCGTACGAACGAATTAGAACTTCAAGTCCTAATATCATTTGATAACACGCCGAGGAGAACGGATGTACAACATCGCTAAATTGATCCTCATACATTTTTAGTCGCCTCAAGGAAGAGCGAATAGAATCAATGAAGTCCCGAATGAGTTCGTTTTCCAAATCAAGTTTCTCCTGAAACTTTTCAAAATTAACAAAATTACTCTTTATAGATTCGATTTCCATAATGACGTGCTCATATTGCGTTCTGGACTTAACAGTCAGAGTTTGGTGCTGGATACGTGCATGATAGCATTCTTGCGTTTTCTCCAGCTCACTCTTTAAAGAGCTGTAAGTAGAAACCAAAAAATCCTCGTCGGAAGGCGGAACGCTCCCATAGATGGATTGTTCACTTTTTCCAGCCTCTTTCATGTATGCATCTGCAGAGGAAGCTGCCGCTTCATGTAGAGTAGCTTTCACATGTTGTCTCAATAACGGATCTAAGTGCCTGAATGGGTGTTCCAACTGGGCTTTCGTGCACCCGTACAGGCCCCACATTTCCCCTAAGGATCTCCATTTCGGCTCTGAGCGTACGAAGTCTCCAAGCTTCGTGAAAAAATCTGAAACCGTGTCGGTAGAAACTCGAATATTAAGATTTTGGGAATCCCATATTCCTTTCAGATGGCTAATGGACGATTGCCATTCCGCGTTAACGACACTGCGGCAAAAATATTCCTCGGAGGTCGTCAAGCTACGCTGCCTCTTCCTTGGAAGAAGATACAATGAGAAAAACAACGCCACGTCCGAAACAATTAACCTACTATTTAATTCGAGCAACTCTTCATCCCGCGAAGTAATAAACGCAGATAAGGAAGCAGCTGTTTTCGCTCGCCACGTCTGGCTAATAACGTTTGATATAGTTACTCGATTCACATCAGCATCTAAAACTCGCGATAGCATTTTAAATTTCCGGCTCGATGAGAGTAATTCAGCGACGTTGGGACGACTTGGCACATGAGAAGGTGCCTCATGAGTATCCGAGCTCGCTATTTGAGACGATAGAGAAGTAGATAGTACAACGTCGGTAGAGTATGCACTCCACATCTCTTCAAAGAACGACGCTAATATTTCATGTCTACTAACAGCCCAGGAAGCAAGGAACGTGTCAACGTACATTGACCTGAGTTGTCGAGTTCCCATAGTCTTAGCTGAGTCAGAGACGAGGCATTCGTTAGTGCTAAAAACTACACCAAGATAGAGGCTACTTCTTTCGGAAGGAATTAATCCTCTTCGCGTGGAACCTTCTAAAAAAAGCTGCAGTTTCGTCAAGCAAGACCTCAATGGAAGGTAAAGCGATTCAGCGGCACTGAAATCTGCATTTTTCTCTAGGGCGAAGGAGCACAGTGCTTTCACTGCCATTTCATTCAATCGACTCAAAAAACGTTGCTCTTCTTCTTGGATTCCACATTTTGAAAATATGAATGCACTAGAAATACCCCAATTTCTTCTGAAAATATTTGCGCTCTCGGAAGGCAACATAACGATCACGCTCGATGCACTGGTGCCATCTACATCTCGCTGTTCTGGTAGCTCAGATTCGCTTAAAGCACTACCGGTGATATGTCCTAACTCTACTTCCATCGCGATTAGTGAATCCATAGTCTTTTCACTTATATTCGAGTGCAAGTATGATACGGTCGAATTCCGCGGATCCCAAAGCATGCGGTGTACTACCTTAATCATTGAGTCCAGTTCGTTCATACAGTTTTTGTTCGCGTGATCGCGTGTGGAGTGTTGGTACATCGGCATGTGAAACTTTTCAGCAGCAGGAACAATGGAGCGCTGCATTCGAGCTACTGAAAGAAGGTTATACAATCCAGACAATTGGGTAGTATCCAACAGTTCACAGAACGCCTTTGTCAGAGGGCTTTCCCTGGCTCGCAACACGTCCTCAGGAGCCTTAAACGTGTGATGAGGCGAATATGTATAGCCATCAGATAATAAGGAGAAGGCGGTTCGAAAGCGTTCTCCGTCGACTCCGTCTAGCGGGCGGAGAAATCCATTCCACTTCCATGCAGGCGCTTTCGCCGAGAGGAAAACCTCTTCGATGCTCACTGTTGGCAGGTCCATTACCTTCCTGTCGCAGCCACTGACAAAGAGCAAGTTAAACTCCACAAAATCATGTCGATCCTTGCCAGAAAGCGATGCAAGCATTGTGTCGACAAAGCATCTGGATTTCTTTAGGATCGTAGGAAGAGCAACAGTAAAAAAATTCGCGATGTAGGGGTGATTTCTGGGTGTTAGGGTATCCAAGTAACGCCACATCCCAGCCAGACGGCAACCGAGAAAAAGCGCTTCCTCGCAGTGTGCAGCTGATAGCGAAGACCACGCATTCAAAAGGTAACGTCTTATTAAGGTTGACCATTCCAGGAGTAGTTTACAGCCTTGCATGACCCGCTCCGGAATCTCCAAATTGGAACAAAGCTGGACAATGATTGGATTGAAATAGTCGGCGGAGAAATGTTCAACTGATCCTGGCAGTATATCCTCAATTGTTTCGTTAACTACCGGGAGTGTCGCGGAGGAGAGACCTAAAATAAACACCAAGGAGCGAGCATCCGCTCGAGTCTTCAATGCTTCGAAAGTATTCCCGCATGTTTGCGCAGAAAGTGAAGCTAACAACAGCTCTCCGTCTAGCATAGCAAGAAAAGCGAGAAGTTCGGAATTTCCGTATACTTCGGTGATCCTAGCTTGTCTCCTGCATTTTGAGACTATTGCATCTGCCACGAGCCGAACACTTCTTTCCGATGGCTTAAATTGACAAGATGTCATTGATGCTTCAGAGAAAAAAGCGCTTAAGCATTGTAGAACGCTTTTGGTATTACCTACTATTCCAGGAAGACTAGATGCCCTTAATCGAGCCAGGGAGGCATGAGCTAAGAAGCACATCTGATGCAACATGCCGTGCACGGTCTGCGCAGGAAGAAACAACTTTGCAACCACAGGATAAAGAGCCGCCGTCAAATCCCAATGCTGGCTTTCGACCAGCGTGAAAGGACTGCACGGTCTGCGAATAATATCGATGTTGGGAGATGGATCCATTGTATTAGGAGTTAGTACGCTGAGCGTTTTGGATCCAATGCCAAACACTCTTTGAAACGTAGATATCAGAATGGATTGCACATCGCCATGACACAACCCATACTTGACTGAAATTAAGGCACTGTTAGCCCATTGAGAAAAGTGCCTCCAAGTCAACCTGTGCTTCGTCTCTGACGATGCCGCATTCTTTGCCAGGGCCTGAAACAATGAATACATGTAATCCATGGCAATTCTATTCTCGATGTTTCGAGATTGAAGAATAGTCAAGGCCGTGTCGAAAGAGGGGTTCTCAAGCTTCCTACGAGAGTGGTCAGTCCTGCTAGAGGGCAGCAGGCATAGTTCTACGCAACGATTTCTCATAGCGCGGCTAACCTCCAAACCCGTAACCCCTTGATCTTCGAATGGAGGATGATTTCCGATGGAAGGATCCATGCTCAAAAATAGTCGAAAATTTTCGTGTGGATAGACAATTCTGGCTGTACCATCTTGATTCTTTTCGCCCGATTCATTTAGTAGCAGAAATCCCTCGGGTTCCAGTAGCGAATTTAGACGATCTAATACCGAAGGGTTGCAAAAATTAGCATTCTCCAAGAGTACCCAATGACCGTTCTCTATTCCTTCAACAAGAGAGCCATCGACCCATTCAAATGCTCTACGTGATAGTTTCCTATCCAATTTTTGAAGTTTGTTCTCAATCGTTTCCTTTATTCGCGGAGGAAGGAGCTCCTGCACAGTAGGAGAATTTAGCAGCTGGTCGCGTGTCACTGAGATTAGTTGCTCGCCACTTTCAGTGTTCATGAGCTGCCTGCAGCTGCTTTTTATGTGACTCAATGCCTGTAGAAGATTTCGAGACATCTCATCATTCTCAGTCACCCACGAGCATATCAAGGAGTTCATTTGCTGATATATGGCCTCGCCTGTTTCACGCAAAAGTCGCATCTGATCTGCCTGCTCAAAGCAGCCCAGCAGCTCCGTAGCATCCGTCGAAGCGGACATCGGGATTTCAATCAAACGCTTATTGGCAAGAGAGGAAAGAAACCGCACAGAAGTAGTCTTTCCAGAACAAGAGGCACCTATCAGGAGTATCGGCCATTGCTGCTCTACACATTGCACCATAGAGTGAAGAATCAGTCCTAAGGAGGGGGACAAAGTCATATTATGTACCGAAGAATGTCTCGGAGATGAGGAGGACCCAAGTATACCATCAATCGTAGGCAATAAACTACTCCATCCTTGGCTCCTAGGAATATTGCTGGATAGTTGGGCATCCCCGACTCTCACACTGTCATTATTCACTGTCAGTTTCCAAGAAAATGCATTCCATTGCCTACAAGATCGATGGAATATTTCCGAAAAGAGCGCTTCAACACCCGCACGGTCTTTTGCGGATCGCATTCTGAGGGAAAATAGCAAGGCAACAGTTCTCCCAGGATCATAATATCCACTCGTCGAATCAAAGCCGTATTTCTTCGTCACAGTAGACCACCTAAACAGATCCCTCAAATTGAATTCCCAAGGTGAGCCAGCAGCACCAAAGGTTTGGTCCTTGATTACATTTTTCTGCAGTCCGAGGATAAAGTCCAGCATTTTATCAATAGTTTTTTCTCCATCTCTTTCCAATTGGGAAGACAGTAGGGGAAACTTGTCCTCCAAGATCTGCAACATGTCCGCACGTTGCAACTCCTGTACATGCACTTTTGTAAAGCGATTTAAAAAGGATCGCGGTAATCCTTTTCGGCCACCCCCTTGTATCACTGGATTCTGTGAGGCAAAAATCCGAAATTCTGGAGAGCACTGAAACGTCATGCCAAGCTCCGGGATGAAGACTGTTTTCCGATGGTCAAGACAAGCATTTAGTCCTTCCAGCACAGACTGAGACGCCAAATTTAACTCGTCAAGTAAGACCCACTCTCCTTGACGCAACGCACGTAGGAACACTCCGTCGGTCCAGGCAAATTCCGGAGAGCTTTCATCTTCCGAAGAAACCGGTAAATCGCTACCAAACAAGTCTGCGACATCTGTCTGCTCCGATAGATTAATTCTGACAAGTCGCTTGTTACATCTGCGTGCCAAGGCTTCAACGATGCTTGTCTTGCCGACGCCGGGATCTCCCTCAAGCAATACTGCCTTGTTCAATTGCATCGAGCGAAGAAGTCGCATGACGTTGCACGCAGTGGTCGGAGCCTTGAAAGAAAATTGTTGGTTCACATCCTGTGCTTCCACGAAAAAAGGAGGCTTGCCAAATAAATTGTCGAATTGCCTAAACCCGTAATTACCCTGTTGCTCTTGTAGCGTGATGGATTGCTTAACAACGACCTCGTATTCCGGGGGAACCTTCTGAGCTAAAGATTCCAGACAATCATTGTAGAATGAGCCGAAACTCTCTTTAGCACTTCCAGTTCCCAGCCCTAGCCCATCCAACAAGCACAAAGCTGCGCCGTGACCAAACAAAGACCACAGCAATGTAGGCGCAGATGGGAATTCCTTCCTCAATGAAGGATGCTTTAACAGGAGGGTAGAACAGTTTCGATAACTAGTGCTAATAAACCCTATCCAGCTTTGAACATCTCTTACCGAGAAAATCACTGACTTAGAATGAGCGCTCCCAATGGCGCTTTCAAGAGACGAGCCCCCAATTCTCGGTAGCAACCATTCCACAAAAGAAACAACACATGACTGCACTTCATCCAAAACAGGTTCGATTGCGTCGAAGTCGTGCAATGCCGTGTCGGCGGAACAATGTCGACTAATGTGTTCCCTCAATGTCCCCTTATGTTCGAGGAAAATATCGTTCATGATAACTCTTAGGTCACCCTCAATGGAAAGAGAAGGCACCCAGATCTCTGTAAAACGATTTCGCAGGGCAGGACTTAGCTCTCTCTTCCCGAAGTCACCTCCAGGGTTCATGGTTGCGATGAATTGAAAATCGGTGTGGGCTTGAATTTCTCCGGCTAGTCCATTCGAGTCACTAAACTGGCCTCCGCCGGACAGCTCAGCAACAGTTAATCTTCGTTGAGGTTCCAACACCGAATTCAATCTCTCGATCACGGCATCTTCAGCGAGGGAAATTTCATCAAGCAGGAAAAAGTGACCTTCCTTCATTGCGGTCACTAAAGGACCATCTTGCCATTCGAAAATGTTTTGAAGTTTTTTCTTCAGAGAATCGCAATAGCTGATGCGTTCCTCTGAAACGATAGCTGATTGTCTACGCAGCTCATTGTATAACTTTAGTAGGGATTCAGTGGAAACAGACTCTGAGTCAGGGCTCTCCTCTAGCAAGGTATTAATGGTCTCCGACTCCCGCCATCCCTCGATAGATTCACGCTCAAGAATCGGCGTTAATATTTCCCTCAGTTGGCGAACAAGTTCTTTCTTTGCTTCCTCTTTGCCACGTACTGGTCTGAGCCCACCAATGAAGTCAGATACCTCGGAGTTGGCATGACAGTTTACAACGTGGAGCGAGCTGTTAAGCATCGCGGCAAACAGCTGTACCACCGTCGTCTTTCCGCACCCAGTCTCACCAATAAGCAAAATTGGTTCTTTCTGACGCAGTGCATGGCCGACAAGTGCAATAAGCCTCTTCAAAGAATTCGTCAGTGAGATAGTTCCAACTCCCTGTAACGTGGATTCTCCAAGCCTTAAGGAATCCATTTTTGAAATGAAGTTTTCGGGGGCCAATTCGCTCACAGATTGTTCCAGTTTTCGTCGTTTGGAGCGATCGGAGTTAGCATGGTTGCTCAAGTAGTATCCTTGGATAATTGAATCTACAGAGTCAGCAGGCCCACTATTTCTATCAATGGCAGCCTTCACAACTGTCTTTTCGTCCTCTCTTCGTAGTCTTTCCCCAAGAAGCATGTATCCTTGAGCCTTTATTTCCTCCCAGGTCCGTGGTTCCCGGTTGGCCCAGCGCAGCAAGTCCCGCGGGGTGACGAAGCCATGTTTTCCGGCGAATACCGCTGTTAGCTGCCTCCTCTGTTGGAGTTCCACCATTACTCTTACCATGGATTTCGCGTGTGAGTCCGCAATATTCGTTCTTTTTACAAGAAGAGTCTGGAGTTCTTCTGGTGGTATTTCATCCATATGCACCTCTAAAAACCGATTCCGAAACGCCTCCGACAAAGTCTTCCTACCTCCATAAAGACCTGGTGGATTCTGCGTTGCAAATAGCATAAAACGAGGATCGGGATGAACCGTTTCCTGAGTGTCGGGTATGAACAGTTCTCGGTTATCATCCAATAACCGATTCAACGCCTCTAACACTTCTGAGGGCGCTAGGTTGAGCTCATCCAGGATCACCCACCATCCTTGCCGCATTGCAGTCACCAATGGTCCTTCTTGGAACACCATCTGTCCAGACGACGTTGGCGCGAAGCTTCCCAGATACTCAGCGACGTCAGTATGCTCGTGGTTATTGATTCGTATGACCTTATGACCCGTTCTGCAACCCAAATAATGAATGATAGAGGTTTTGCCGCTACTAGTCGGTCCTTGAACAAGAACAGGGTGCTTTCCGAACAGTATTGCACGAGAGAGTTTAGATAAGTCTCTTCGAACAGATTTAGTCAGCACAAAGTCTACAATTCCGGTGCCCGTCTTGCTTGCCGCACTAGCTGGCACCGAGGGATCGTGTGGAGCAAAACTTCCTACGCGCATCCAATATTCTAGAACCTGGGTAAAGTAATTGGCATTGTTTTCAGTCTCCTCTCGAATATGCTGTTCTGTGACATGATTCGCTCCACCTGAGGGAATCGGAGTAACGCTGAAGACTTTGGCGCCTTCGACGGAGGGAAGCGGAAGCGAACCGTATGTCACTGGTTTATCACTTCCCACAGTAGAAGGAACCTCCTTGGATATTGTCTTTGTCGATTTAGCATCCAACTGGGTCAGATAACTCATACAGATACCTTCGTACAGCGCTCGAGGAAGGGATAAACCGTATCCTTTGCCACAAACGGACGAAGCGAACGCCAAAGATCTACATAGTGTTCGTAGAGTGTAGTTGGGTCTCGTGCCTGAACCATCCGTAAGTGTCTTCCTGGATAAATCCCGAGCTCTTAAGTGAAACGATACAATCGAGTTTACTTGCTCGTCCGAGAGTCGGTGTTTGCTTCCCCGAACAATCACACTATGAAGGTAGCCACGAACAATTCTCTTCAAATCTGCGCTGTCTACCACTTCTGGAACCCATATCTCTATGAAGCGCTGTCGAATTGCAGGAGGGAGCTCTTTTTTCCCTTTATCAACAGCAGGATTCATGGCCGCAAAAATACGAAAATTTGGATGCCGCGGAACAAAATCAATATCGCCTTTCTCTGTAACAGCAATGCTGCCTTCCGCAGAATCCAGCAGACCACATAACCTTTGGATCGTTTCTGCTGAGGCCAGATTTATTTCATCAAGCAAAACCCAGTCACCTGAGCGCATGGCTTTTACCAGGGCACCTTCCACAAAAGCAAACATCATAGACTCGGAGTGTACTTGCTGCTTGTCAAACGTATTTACCTTGGACTTGAACTGAACCCATTGCTCCTTGAGGGAGGAATTATTGCCCTTGTCTACTTTCACGATAGCTGCATCACAAGCCTTTTGCAAAGCCCTAACAAACTTTGTCCATTTCCGTTGAGAGTAGTACCCCGTCTTTACTGTTGCCAAAAACTCTTCATTCTCACGCCGACGAGGAAATGTGGACGAAAACAAAGTGTGAAATTCTTCCCACAATGGTTTAGCCAATTGTACCGCGGATACGGGCTTGAAACCCCCAAGAAGATCAGAACTATCTGACTGTACATTTAAGTTCTGTACTGTAAGACGGGCACCGACACAGTAAGCCAGTGCTTGAATCACGTAAGTCTTCCCATTTCCGGTTTTCCCGACAAGCAAACAAGGTTCATTGTACTTAACGTTCCCCGCTAGCTTTTCCATCAACGATGTAGAAGCGTTTGTAGCGATAAAATCATGCGGGAGCATCGTTTGATGCTGCTCGGAAGGATCGGTACCCACCCAATTCAATATTGGTAATTCGAAACGACCCACCTTAGCAACACAGGAATCACGCATTTCGCTCTGCAACAGGCCCGTGTTAGAAATCCTGTTTTCCGCATTAGATTTTACCAGACTGGCGTCCAACTCCCATATAGAGGAGAGCGCCACACCAAGGGCGTCCTTAGTGTCTTCTTGGGGTATATACGAGATAAAGATATCGCATGCATCCTGCACGATTCTCTGACGCAATTCTTCTTGAATTAGTCCGCTGTATTTAAAGCTTTTCTTCGCCTCGTCATAAAAGCGATTAATCCAGGTGAACACATGTCTTGATGTCATCGGCCTTGAAAATTTCCGCAGAGGTTGTAGTTCTAACAAAGATTGAGCAGCCGTACTAGGTAAGCAATCGACTTCTCCCGTGTACGCATGTGCCAAGACTTCGTATGTCTGCACTGCTTTCTTAACCACACTTGGAGGCATTCCGGGAAACCTTTGGTGCACAATGTCTTCCAGTTCCTCCATTGAGAATGGTTGAACGCTAACAGGAAAAAAATGGCTAAGAAAAGCATTGAGATAACGATGAGAAGAAGGGTGATGTTCGTCAACAGTTCGAGTTGCAAACAGTTTGAAACCTGGTGCCACGTTACTCGCACCGGTCGTTTTTCCTTGTCCTGGTAGTAGCAGCATTCCGCTCTCCAAGAGCGGTAAAAGAGTAGTCAAAACGTCAAACGGTGCTCGATCAATGTCTTCAATCAGCACCCACTTGCCCTGCGTAACAGCTTGAGTCAGTGCACCTGGAGCCCACTTGAATTCACCAGGAGTATCCGTGCAAACATAGGTACCTAGCAGAGTTTTACTATCCATGCTCTCATCTAAATGCAACTCCATCAATTGCTTCGATGTCGCCTCGCCAAAAATTTCGCTACAGAGCTTCCTAACTAGCGTGGACTTTCCGGATCCTGACACACCCTCCAGTAACACAGGTTTGGATGAAATCATTCCTTCTGCTAGGGCAGACAAGTTAGACCGTGTTGTATCCGTTTTCACAAAAGCAGGACTGGGTCTCCCTCCCTCGGTAATGGAGTTATCGGTTTCGAACAATACACCACAAACCATCTTAAAATTCTTGAAAACGTTACTGTCAACCGTGAGGGCTTCATTCCGAGAGACCGTTCGCCTACCCGAATCAAACGAAAAAAGCAGCTGCCATGCGATTTTTTCCTGAGCTACATCGCGGCTGTGGAGTTCCAACAAAAATGAGTGAGCTTGGTCAAAAGACGTCACTGTAACTGATTCAATTGAACCCTCAGTGCAATACTTCAGTGTACTGATGCTACTCATATGCTGGATCTCAATCCCTTGTTCGCCTGAGTCCATGAGCAGCGCCGAGTAGATTAACTTGGAGGTGTGAAAAGAGTCGAGCCCGAGAGTTCCACCCATGCACTTTAACGCATGGTATCTGTATAAAAAGGCGAAACAGTAAAATAGAACAAACACAGCCGTTAACAACACATGCACTCACCTTGTCACAAGATCATTGGACGTACACAGTCGCTGCAATAGCCCAGCCGCTCCTGCAGGCAAGTCCAAGTGCTTCGCACTTGCAGTAAAATCTGTTCTTCAAAGCATTTCAGATTATTCCTGTACGATCAAAATTGACGTAATTCGACGGTTGACTTACAATTCAGTGAGGCAGCAATGGCACAATGACAACGGACGTCAATCGGTTCCTGTAGTACTGTGGAAAAAACGGGCACGCATTCAAGTAGCAAACGGTAGACGCTGTTTTCTAGCTGTAAGGCACAAAAATGATTATAGTTAGAATCCACACGCCAACATTCCTTTTAGCAATATCTCATACTTGTGGATAAATCCCTAGAAGTTGAGCCGCTAGCAAGCAAGCCATGTCTGCTGGCACTGCATCCTTTAGGCCCTGTGGATAATGAGCACAGGGAAGACAAACGATCATGTTATTCAGTCAAACTGAACGTCTCGAATTTGTGTACATACGTGACAGGCATCCACAGTTGAACTCAACAACGAATGTAACCCTGAGGAATTCCTCTCGCAAGTCGAAACGCTACTTCTCACAGAAGCGGTCCATTCATCAACCAGCAGTGGAAGAATTCGTCGGCACTCAGCCGCAACCTTTTGAAATTGTGTGTGGTCCAGTAGTCTCAACGCCAGAACGCGAATTAACTCGGCTAATTCCACGAATTCAGACTGGTATTGGTTCCCTGTAGCGAGCATCTGCGTGGTACCTCCATTCTCCGATTCTGTTCCACCGTTGGACGCTGCCTCTCCGTTCACCATCCGAATCCGCTTTGTTGATTCCTCCTGTGCACCATGGTCCTCCCTCCATCGCTTCCCGCCAGCAGCGTCCTGAAAGGCTGGCATGTGTACAGACAAGCGATGTGCTGCTTCTCGAGCACACACTAGCAGCGCCATCGGCGCCTCGTTTGTATCGTCGCTCATATGTATGGATAGATGTCAATATACTGGTAATTTTGCCAGATAACAGCCACAAACCCTTTGTATCTGTCCTTGTGAATGCCAGGGGTCTGTGTCGCTTCAAGTAGAGGTCACGTCGCGTGGCTTGAAGTTACTGCAGCGTGGTAGGCTGGACACAGACAGGATCGCGGATTCTGAGACAACTACTCACATTGGAAGGAAATAAAGACAAGCTGCTTATAACACTGTGGTATCATGAAAATCCCGCCGCATGAAAGAATCAGGTATGTATGCATACCTGAGTTGTATAGTTAGTTCGTTGGACTTGGTTGATCGTGTCTATATTATTGCAGCCATTCTCTATTGAAGCACTTGGTCAAGCTGAGGAGCTCCTCAAAGTATCGTTTCCATCAGCGAACAACCTTCTGTCGAGGACGGTCAATTGCGGAAGACTTGTTGCGGTACAACACCCATTTGTTGGCTCAAGATAGCGCTTCACAAGACAAACTGATTCCTATCAAGAGGCTTATACTTTCATCCAAGGCTTTGTCAGCGGTTAACGAAGATAATGCCGGTATTCTCTCATTGGTTTCAAACTTACCGCGGGAACATCGTCCTCAGCTATATGCTTCCAATGCTATGCTGAAATTGAGCGATGCTGCGCAAGTAGGTGATCAAGAAGTTGTCGCAGAGGTCGGGATGTCTGCCCCTCAGGATTTATTGCATAAAGCACTAACCAAAGAAATCAATTTTCTTCTCGTTTTAGACGGTGTACAAGATCCACTTAACGTGGGGACTCTAATCAGGTCGTGTCTATATCTCGGATGGGATGGAGTTATCAGCACGAACGGTTCGGCAGACTGCTACAATGAGAAGGTCGTCCGGGCTTCGATGGGTGCCGTCTATCATATGCCAGTCCAATCGTTTACTGATCTTAAAGTTCTTTCCGTGGAATTGCGCAAGATGGACACTTTGGTAGCGGCTACACGGCTCCCAAGCGATGGTAAGGGATTTTACTCAAAGAAGGAATCCCGGACTGCTCAGACTGCGAGGTGTCTCATTTTGGGCAATGAAGCACTTGGTGTATCATCGTTGCTAAGAGGTTGTGGCGCATCCGTAGAAATTCCTCGACCCACTGCGGGGGGATGCTGGCATCTACAGTGTGATTCGTTAAATGTTAATGCCGCCGGGGCGGTTCTTATGCAACAGCTGGGCCCATTACGAGGAGCACTTACATTTCAAGGAGGGTGATCCCCCTTGATTCAGGATAGAGGATGATTAAAGTTTATGGCAGCATGGGATGCAGTATTTTCGGGATGGAGCTACAGCTTGCCTCTCCATCCCACACACTTTTCAATGTGCCGAGTTTCTTCAAGAAGCGAAGAGAGACGTTCTATGAACGTTGAAGCAACCATATATTATCTTTCTACGTTTTGAGTGTAGGATCCAGCCTTTTTACTTGAAACAATTTTTATGTCCCTTTTACATGAGGATGAAGGCTCCCGCGGAACTTGGTTCTACTTTTGTCATCGGCCTCCGAACGAGAGCGAAGGGTTTTTGTTATCGCTTGCTCGTTTGATTGCCTTGCGGGTTTCGGATTCACGGAGACTCTTGGATCTTCTCAAGCAGGGAGACTCCAAAACAGTAACATACTCGGAACCAGACCCCACGCAACCCGGTTTCGCGATGAGAAATTCCTCAGCCGTACCTCTCTGAACGAATATTTCTGCGTTTCCTTCCTCGTCGATGCAGTATATAACTGCGTAAGGGGCTATTGCGGGGCTGTCTATGTGGTTTAGCGCCTGACCCCAAGCAATCGTCACACAAGAGCCATGCAGGATTTTCAGCTCCAAGCACTCTGGAAAACTCGTATCAGAATGTTTCTTCTGACTTAAGATTTTCCAGAATCGTCCTCTTTCGCATACATTTCTTCTTTGTGAAACCAATGGGACCTCAACTGCACTACAGTCTGTCTACAGATGGCTCACTCTGTGGGTAAAACAGAAGTATGTGCTCACTTAGGACATGATAAAACCAAAATAGAGTGTACTCAATTCGTTACGAAGCGTTAGCGTTGTCCAATGATCATTGTCCGCTTGCCGCACTGAACATCGGGCCGAAACACTTTTAAGTTCGGAGAAGGAGCAAATGTGTGCCGCACTGTCCGTTGCGACGGAGCTTCACAAGTCTGTCTGCTAATCGAGCTTCACAAGTAAGTCTGCCGTTAATCGGCAGCAGCCAGCGGTAAGCGCTTGGGTACTTTACTACCAGGAATAGTCGTCCATTGTTAAGATTGGTCAGATGGTAATCATTGGATTACCTGTAGTATATTAATCAAGATAGCAACGCTTCGATGACAGCAGTATCGTCGGCGGTACGTCGAAATCAGAACCCTTGAAGTATGGAAGAGTTTCGACCAAGACCAATGAGGGACCCTCACAACGCTAAGACGATCCCCCGCGAACTTGTTGAGAGAATCGAGGGCTACACAAAAAGTGGTCCCAAGCGTTCATCTAGAGGGAATCCACATAACCAGTTACCAAAACAGTTTCTACAGAGAGCCCGACGACATACTCAGAAGAGGAGGACACCAGAGAAGGCGTCGACCAAAGTCCCGATGCCTTTGTTGGATCGGGTGAAAACGAATTATTTTTCTTCCTCTCATAGCCACTATGAGGATGAATGGTTCGAAGAAACAACCGCACCTAGCACGAGGCATGAGGCAGCGAGAAGAATGGAGCTGTGGAAGAAATCCAAACTAACGCATTTGCACATGGCGAACGAGGACCGGACCAGCGACGAGATGACAGATCGATATCACTTGAAAATGCAACAATGCTTTAGCGATGCCATGAATAATGCCAAAGAATTAATCCAAAAGAGCAACGAAGTCGCGGGTAGACGGAGTACAAGCACGAAGTTTTCCCTCTCAGACTACTGGTGAACATAATGCAGACTGGCTCTCTTATGCTCATAGCCCCTCGTATGGATCATACTCGTCATAGTAAGCTCCACCGTCGTCGTCATCATCAAGGGTAACTGAAAGCTGATTATCGTCGGGAGGATCGTCGATTGGAGTGAACGCATAGTCTCCATCAACATCCCAGCCGCTCGTGTTTCTACTCCTTGGTGGTGGCGCCCTCTTTGCGTTACCGGAGCTCGCGTGTCCATTAGTTCCTTTCTGAAGACTCTTCAGCCTCTGCACCGTTTTCTCGCGTAACTCTTTTACAGATTGCAGGGTCTTATCCGCTTCATCAGCAGACTCTTTATCGCTACGCAGAGACGACTTCTCGTGATCTATGAGCTCCTTCAGTTTGTCACAGAGCTCGTTTCTGACCTCTTTGTCCTGCTGAAACTGTTCTTTCCGTTTCTGTAGAATAGGCTCAATGGAATTCATAGAAATAGGCATAGAAGCCTGCTCCGAAACTTCCTTTTCAGGGACGACGGACCACGTTTGCAGGCGGGAGGACGAGGACTTCGCGGATTCCTTGTGGGATTTCATTAGCTCATTCGCTTCAATAGCATCTTCAGAAACTGCCAGACGTTTTAGTAGCCCCTTGACCTTCCCATATTGCCTGTCATTAAACGTCGACACCATTTCTTCATCATGCACGGCGTTTTGAGCATTCATCACAGCATTTACGTGAGGATCACCTTGCCATTGATCCTTGTCTTCTTCGGGAATATGCGATGCTATCTGAACTAATGGAGAATATTCAGGCCCTATTCCACTGCATTCCATTGAAGAAGCGGCATTGTCGGGTTTGGGGCTCTTCGGGGAAGCAGCCATTTCTGGTTCTCTGGGTACACCTTGGTTTCCCCCTTCTCTATCCTTGATTGCCCGCGTCATCTTATTTAAAGTAGAAGAAGGATAGATATTCCTGTCCTGCCACACATTAATCGTTCTTGAAATTTTCGGTAGAACGGAAGATCCTTGCTCAGCAGCCATTCGCACTGCTCGTGTGATGTGATCGATCACTTTGTTGGCCATTACTCCATCATCATATTTCTTTACCGACGCTTGTACGACGTCGTTCATTACGTAAAATAGGCATAGTTTTAGCTCATCGTTGGCTGCAAGGCAAATACAATTCCACCACCTAAAACGTAGACAAGTTTGGATTCCTCGCTCGTACCTCGTTCGAATTCCGATTCCCATACATCGGCTATCTCGCGTATATTCTGTTGCTGCATCAAAATATACTTGGATATCCCTGCAACCACGAATACGAATAAGTAAAGGGTGTTGTAGTCAACGTGAAATGTTACCTATATCGATAAAAGGAATTTCAATCCTACCTTGAATGGAGTGAAGCTGCGGCGTGAGTTGCTGCAGCTTCTGCGATAGCTGCTCCGTGTTGATGGATGACATTTTTGATCCAGTTCAATGCAAGTCCACGGGGGACTCATTACATTCCGTACGGCCTGGAAACACCTACAATACAAACACGGCGAAGGAGCATAAACTATCACACTGCTACCACCGCACCCTGGTGCGGTGTTGTTGGGCGTTCTACCGGTCTTAGTCTCGGAGAGTCCCGCCCCGTAATCCAACCACCTTCGCGAGAGCAAGCTGATTTGATTGATCCAGGCTTATACAAGGGACTCCTACAAGGAAGAATATCAGGCATTGCTTTCCGTGCATCTGGTGTCGGTACTTGATTCATTATAGCAAAATGCAGAACGACAAAGGAGAAAACGTCGACCTGTATATCCCACGGAAATGGTAAGGGACCCCTCTCGGCGTCACTTTTGCTATACAGCTCACTTTATGCTTCTATTTTTTATGTCGCTCCTCTGCAGCGCGTGGACCAACAGATTGATTAGCGCCAACGATCACTCGTCGGTTCAGGTATGTTGAGAGCGCCTGTAATGCAAACGTCATGGAGGCCAGGGGCTAGCCGAAACTACAAAAAGACCTAAGGTGGCCGCCTCCCCTGAAGAATCCCTTCCAGGACAGGCCCAGGGCTTGGGTTGGACTACGGTACCAAATTGACTTGCGTGTGGTTATTCGTGGCTATACAGATCAACGTTGGGGAAGTAGATCCGGATACAGGAAAATACACCGGAAAGTTCAACACATATGCCTTCTCTGGATTCGTTAGAACACAGGTACGTCTTGCTAGGAAGGTGGTGCGTGCTGTAATTGGTGTTGACTGTCGTTGGGACATCTTTCATGCAGGGACAAAGTGACCTTGCCCTTAGTGAGTTGGTAAAGCGAGATGACCAAGGAAAGAGACAATAATTTGAGGTTGTTCAAGAACAGAGACAGTGCGTCGATGTCGATGACAGTATTCAGCTTGCTCGCCTATGAAAGAATGATACATCAACTATGTTAGTAACCCTCTTCCTGCGTTTATTGTTCTAACAATATGTCCTCGTTTACCACAATCAATTCGCATTTATTCACAATCCAAGTTTTTTCTCCATAATTTCATGCACCCCTGGTTTGGTTGGACGCTCGTGTTCGATTTCAGTGCCCAGGTAGTCCTCGAAGTCTATCTCATACTCCCTCCCCACTACAGTATCCAGGCCTAAGAAACTACTCTTTATACCGGGCAATCTCTGAAACTGTTTTAAAATCTTCCTATCCATTTCCATCTCTAAAGCTGCATGCTCTCCGTACACTAATTGAGCTTGGAATAGCTGCTGTTGCCAATCTTGGTTCAATCTCTGCGTCGAGCACAAAACAATAACTAAACGTCATTGAACGATACACCCCTCTACATAAAAGATAAAGTTTTCCACCTACGTTTTCTTCGATTTGTTGTACAGCCGCTGGTGCCTTGGCATCCTGCTGAAAAGACGAAGCCGGTTGACGTGCAGGGTCGGAGGGCGCATCCTGGAGAGGGATCGACGGTATATTCTGCAAGCAACGAACATACAGAAGAAGAAAAAGAGTGAAAGTATCAATGAACAAATGCGGTCCATTCATTAGAACAACATCGGAATTAGCAAATACTAAACGTGTAAAAAGAAAGCAAAACACAGCGTTGTTCACTTACGGACTCAGCGGCACTCATCTCGTCTCGTCTGTAAATATCCACCTCAACTCTTCAAATACGAACGAAACCGATTCAATGACTCTACTTCTATTTGTAGACACCTTTCCCAATCTATCTGTTACGCCGATATCTTTCTATCTATCTGAATACAGCCTGTATTATACAGGAATTTGTCTTGGACGCAGCAAACTTTTGTGCTACTTTTAGAAAAAGGCTCATTTTTGCTCCATTTGAATGCCTACAAGTACATATTCATCACGGTTGTTGATGGGATCAAATACACATATTGTGTACATTTGCATAAACACTTCAGTGATATTCGATTTTCTCGCTTGTCTCAAAAAAGTGGAGGTAAGACTCGTGTGCTTATTCTGCCTTTGGAAAAAATGCTTTCAAGAAACTTCAAACTTGCATACCTTTTTTGTTCCCTGGGGACTCCCCTGTACAACTGACTTCGGGCCCGAGGGAAAAGTCGACCACGGCTTCAGCAAACAAGACCTCCGTGCACTCGTTTTCGGGTACAACACCCCAAGGGAAAATGTGTGATGATGCTGGTGTGTTTATTGTCGTATATTCATAGTGTAACGTGTTTGTGCGATGCCTATTGATTGCTCTTGCCTCACTTATGTTTATGTGTCACTCAAAGCACAGGCGAGAGACTCGAGTTTCTGTCGAGAAGTTTGCGTTTAGAAAGCATTTGAGTGCATTCGATAACCTCGTTTGAGGATTACAGACAGTCATGGACGAATCGGCTAAGGAAAATGAACAGAAGAGTATAGAAAGCAGTCTCAGTGAGGAAGAACGGGCACGTTTCGATGAGTTACTGGGATCGGTACCAGAGACGGGAGTCCAAGGGCTTGAGGCGCCCGAAGTATTGGCTTTCTTGATTAAGAAGCACCCAACAAACTCCCAAGGATTCCAAGATGACATGCAGCGATGGCTAACAGGTAAGCCGGTCATAGCGACCCACCCAAGTAACATATTCTGTATAGTTTTTGAACTTTTCCCAAGCAGACCAATTGGAGCTACCCGTGTGGGAGACGGCGGCGAGCAGAAGGCACAAGGTAGGAATAGTCGCAGTGCAACCGGTGTTGTGTTCTTCTCTTCTTACTGACTATTGTATTCGCAGCCGAATCCGAAAGCTGCCGAGACAACTCCGGAGGGGCACCCAACGAATGCTGTTAAGAAAGAAGGTCAACGGCAGCCGGCTAACGAACGAGGTCCAAAACAACGAGGAGGCCGAAGAGAGGGGGGACCTTCGAGGTCGAACGGAAAGGGTCAGCAGCAACAGTCCAGAGGCAGAGGAGAAAGACCGTCCAACAAGCCAGACAAGTCGGCTCCTTCCCGACAGCAGGAAAGAACGGGGCCATCCCAAGGTCCAAAAGGCTCAAAAGGAGGTGGTCAAAATGCACCGCAGCAGAGGCCCAAGAAGACTGACTCCGAGGCTACCACGAAAGTAGTGCAACAGCCAAAAGGGGCTTGGGGTGAGAAACCTTTACAGCAAGTGCTTCAAGAGAAACAGCAGCAACATCAGAGACCCCCTGCTCCCCCTCAACAGGAAGAGACGGCAAAACCGGTGACCAATGAAGAAGGCCGACAAAGGTCTTCAAATAACAAACAAAAGTCTCGTGGAGGAAAGCGAGGAAAACAGAAACAAGAGGCTGAAGAGCCACGGCAGGCAGGTGCCGTAGAACATCCAGCAGGGGAAAGCAGTACTCCATCGTCTGAGCTTGATCAGAACCCACAACCTGTTGAAGCGTCCCGACGACATCCCCCAAGCGGAGATGTAGCTAGCGCACGAAACGTCGTGCCTCAGGAACAGAAGGTTCGGCTGGGTGAAGTTGGTAATGCTCCTGAAGGCAGTTTCAGCTTCGGATTGGAGGCACAACCCCCGCAAGAAACATCTGCACCTACTCAGAGATTAAACTTTGGCTCTATTGAGTCCCTCGCTAAATCAGATATTAAGTTCGGTGTCCAAGAAGAGGACACTGTGTCGTATGAAACAGAGATGGCTCAAGGTGGCATCCGTAATTTGTCTGTTGCCAGTGGAACTCAGGAGGAAGTACGCTTCCCACCCGCCGAACAAAAAGTTACTCAGGTACAGGACTTGGAAGCAGAAAGGATCGCACAAGCACATGCGCAGGCTCAAGCCGAAGAACAGCATCGAAAGGAACAGGAACAAGAGTTTTACGAGCACAATGGGGATGGCAGACAACGACGTCAGCATAACGGAAGGCAACAGCCGCAACAAAGCGACAACAGACGCGGTGGAGGAAGAAGTCATAATCGGAATTCAAGTGGCCGTGGCCGAGGTGCTAAAAACCAGGGTTATGGAGGCCGGGCAAATGAAGCCACTAGCAGTGGCATGGTTCCAGGGATGCCCGGTAACATGATGGGTATGGATGCAGGTAACTACAATATGTATGGTGGGCAGATGCCGCCCATGCCAATGGGCATGGGAGACTTCAGTGGAATGGGAGCATTCATGGGTGGTCCGATGCCAATGCACGGAGCTCCGGTCAATGAACAGGGCTATTACGGTAACTTCCCAATGCAGAATTTCTATCCCACTGCTAGTGCATCCTTGCAGAGCTCCGGGCCATCTAGTTCGGGATCGATGCACACGAACGACGCCCCTGCACATGACGCTCCTGCGTCAGCACCACCCGGAATTGCACCTGCTGAGAAAGGGTTTCCGCCAATGGGGCAGAATTTCGGCAATCAACCACCCTCCCAAGGAAGCCATGCGGGGCAGAAGGGGGTACAGCATCAGCAACCTCAAAATTTTGCACCATACAATCCGGCGGGTTTTAGCACTTACAGCGGATATCAGAATCCCTATGCCTTCCAAATACCGGGAAGCATGGCCATGAACCCTCAGGGCGCGTTTTTCCCAAACCACAATGCCTTCTCTATGCAGCCTCAGAAAAATGCTGCTGCCCAAGGCGTCCCTGCCCAAAGTCCTCCTAGGGGAGGGTCACAGCAGCCCCAAAATTTCTTCGCTCAACAGAGCGGTCCTCCGGGTCTGAAGGGAGGCCAGTTTGGATTCCCAGGAGTTGCGGGTAATCAGCAAATTCCCATGCAACAGCATCCTGTGAACAGGGAACCTGCTGATTACAACAACGCCTTTGTCGCTCAGGGGGCAAGTTCTGGTTTAGATAACAATCAGCCTGCCGGCATCCCGAATGGGTATGAGTTTACAAATGCTCCGGCGCCCCAGCGAGGAGGCCACGCCCCCAACGCTTTTGGAAATCCAACTGAATTTGGTAGTTATACAGTCCCTCAATCGTCTTCGTTGCCTCATGGAAATTCCTGGTATACTCAGTAAAAGACCACACTATGGTTGCTGATGCAACACTTGTATGATTAAGTGGATCGTACTGCACTGCGTAATACACATGGTGTTTTAATCACCGCTAGCTGGGTAGTGTATATCATAGGCCATCCATTTCCTCAGCGACTAAACCGCAAGAATACAACCTCGGACTAAAATTGAAGGTTCGGGTGACTCCTTTCATCCGTTGGCTCAATCCTCCTTCGTGGAACGCGGGTGGCTGATTAGCAACAAGAGTAGCAAGCTTGCGTGGGTTGTCTGTAGCAGTGCGGAAGACCACCAGGTTGCGCGATACACATTAAAGCTCAATTCAACACACCCAAGGAGTACACAGCAAGCTATAACCCGAATAGCGGGAGGCATTCTCCACTTCCATAGCCCAAAATAGACTAAGGCTGGCAGAGAGTGGAAGTACCAACTATAGAACTGATAATGCAGCGTTCTTGCGAACACCACACCAATGAAGTTGCTGACCACCATGACCACAAATATAGCACTCGGTGTGCTCAACGGCATTGGGCTGTAACGCCTATATGCCAAGTATAACGTAAGAATATGACAAACCAAAAGCAATATTGCTAGTGTTTTCGAAACGAACACCTCTTCCGGGAGAAATCTGAAGTTCACCGTCTCACTATAGCTGCGAGGGAAAAGATCAGTAAAACCAAAAAAAAAAAACGGCAAGTATGCTTTCAACGACTTCGAAGAACGTACAGAAATACGCGGGAGAGTTCGAACGCTTTGGAAAGGTAAGAAATTGGATGGGAGGCTAGGAACGGTGCTCCAGCGATAAGCTGGATCGCACCGCATATCGTAAGGCACACCAGCGTTTCCTGAAAGCCGGTGTTGCATAATAGCAGCAGTAGTAGCCCTGGTGCATATAGAAGCACATTCATTTTTACGGACACTGCCAGGCTGAAAATGATACATCCAATTCTCCACTGCACGTGCATTGAGCAAGTGTTCTTGGAACATAGTACATCTACTTCCGAGTGTGGGGACGTACACGATGTTTGCAAAATAAATAGATTGCCCCATATGCTAACGCTGCCGCGATTCCATCGTTGAATAGACGGAGCATATAAAGAGAATGGATTCTCTTCGATAGTACCAATGGAATAACGATCCACGGTGGTGCAATCCTGCAGCCGAGAATCTCCCTCAGAGCGAACCATTGAGCATTCAGTGTGGTCGAAGACGTACCTAGCCCGCTCGTATATCCCTAGTACTAAGGCAAGAGTTGCAATATAAACGGCACAAAAGACGTATTGAGCTGCAAGGAGCACGGTGCATCTTAATCGTTCCAGACACGACGAGATGTCGGATTCCTTACCTCTGTGGATTTGTGATCCTCCGTCCGTCAAGTAGTACAGGACACTGTAAATGTATACGAACCCACCAGGGTATACCAGCGGTCCTGTATCACCTCTGATCTTCAAATAATCCCGTTCTCCTTGCAAAAATCCTGATACTTCTTGCATATACGCTACCCAATCGATTTCCGTATCTGATTCGGATACGTGCCAAGAGCAAGGCATCGCACGCTGTGAGGCAAAAATGACCACATTGCAACCACCACGTACATGGTACCTTCCATACGATTGCGATACTGAGAAGGGTGTCGAAAACGAGCAAACAGACGGCTAAAATAGGGAAATAGTCCCACGAAGTCAGTAGTTTCACAAACAGACCCTGCTGCTTTTGGTTCGCCATCTTTGCTTCCTCTAATAAAATGATGACCCCACCCGCCAACAGAGACAAAGACGAATTGATTCACAATAAACATTTAGTGTTACTTCGCCAAAAATGTACCTCGGAATAACGCAATCATTGTCTCGGGGCAAGCAAGTTGAAGTTGGGGCATGGGACCCGGGCCGAACTCACCCGAATACCATCTTCCACAGAGTAGGCTTATCTGTCGGGTTGACACTATGAAAACTATTTTAACTCTCGCTAGGGTTTCGATGTTACGGCATATCAGTGCGTCCTTCTGTGAGCACGATCCGTATCTTGTGTAGTAAAGTGTGTGTTGCTTGATTGACTTGGGGCTCATCACGGAGTTGCTGTCAGGCCCGGGACCGGAAAGTAGTCTTTCTTGTGGCGACGTTTTCGTCCTTCATAGAGCGTCATACCTCCGTCCAATCGTTCGATTGGCAAGTTTCAGTAGAATAGCAGTAGTTTGGCTTGTCGGACACCGAAAAAGAGCTCCACAGTAGGGAAAAGTTGGACAAAGAGAATCGTCGTCTCATGGGGCCTCCGTTGAGCAGGAGACCTGACGGGTAAGTTTTCATGCCATTATAGTCCATTTCCGTGACAACACGATGGCTTAGATGGTGTAAAAATGTCTTCCTCTCTATGCACTATTCGTCTGGAAGAGTGATAGGAGAGGAATAGGCTTCACTTGACGGAGATGCGCTTCTCGTTGAATAAGCGTTAATTGACGGACAAATTCTATCTACCGATATAGTGGTATTTTGGCATTGTATCGCTCATGATTCTCGCATTTATCGATTTTGCAGGTCGGGTTAATGCATGTCCTTGAGTCACAGTTCTGCTCCTGTGGAAGGATGAGTGCTTAATTTCCGGGTTTCGTGGGGGGACAATGAGTGAAGAGAACACGATAAAACCCTGGGATAGAGGGGATTCAATGGAATCTCAGGACGCCGAAGATGCTTCGAGCGGGATGTTTTCGCCGATTGATACACGAAAATGTAAAACCGACTCCGATTTTGATAGCGAAGACCAACGAGAGGGCAGTAAGGTGTCGCTGAAGCGACAGTCCAACGTGACAGAAGATGGGGTATCCTCGCGTAGCACGCAAGTCAATGACGATAATGAGGGTGGAGATGAAAAGAGTGATATGACCTATGAAAAAGGAGGGTACGAAGATGAAGATGATTTTAGTGGCGGATATTCAGATGATGATGAGGACGATGATTACTTGCCCGCGGAGGATGACATGCTGGAAAGTGAAAAGATGCTACAAGAGGCGGAGGGTGATATTGAAGACAACGCCAAAGCTCTTGCGCAAGATGATCCTAACAGACCCCAGTCTCCACCAATACCTTTGCTTAAACCTGGGAAAGTCATCGATGTACAATCACTCACCCCCTGGGATGAGCAAGCTGTACCGGCTGTTGCAGACTCAGAAAAAGAACACTTTAACGCACTAGAGTTGGGTGGATACGGACACAATGTGAATAGGGCATGGGTTTTACAGGGCGCCTACCAAGGGTTGCTGGAAATGGGACTTCAAGAGAAAACATCAGTGCCGGTAACATGCTTTCACCAAGACAATGTAACTGAAGAACCCGGCTATCCTGCTGGTATAAACGAGCCCCGGGGCTTTATCCCTGACGACTGCGATTTTCCACGGTCTCAATGGCCTATACTTAGGTTTGACGCAGGATTTGAATCGGGTAACCTAGGACAAGCGGACTTAGTTTGCCATCGATCGAGTGATTTCAGGTACGTCTATTCCACACTGTGGTCCCTCTGCATTGCCGACAATCTTCACCATTTTCGCATGCCTCTTTTCCAGGAGAAATACTTTCGATCTCTTGAAACGTTATGGTATTGGAGCAGTGTACCACCAGGAGTACGATTGTTGGATGCGTCCCGACGTGAACTCGAAAGGTGAGCATTGAGAAGCAAATATGTAAAAAGAAAGTTCTAGAGTTAAGCTTGCTTTCGGAATCGACATTACAGGTAACACCCAGTGGTTTTACTTCTCCGTCAAAGGAGCAATGAAAGGGCAGACTGTTCGCTTTAATATTGCCAACAATAGTAAAGATGACTCTCTGTTCAATTATGGCATGCGCCCGGTCGGATTTTCTCTCCAAGAGAGTGAAACGAATGGAGTGGGATGGCACCGTGTGGGCACAAACATTACATATTTTCGTGGGATCGAGACAAGCACTATAACTCCTTCAGGCAAAAAGCAGAAGAGGCAGCACTACGTTGCTTCGTTTGAGTATACATTTCAGCACGAAGATGACACAGTTTATTTTGCTTATGGTCGGCCATACCCATACTCACGGCTGTGCAAACTGTTAAGAGCCTTATCTTCAGACGAGTCTATCCGCCGATTTTTCCGCTGCCGCTCCTTATGCAAGACACTGGCAGGAAATCACTGCCACTTGGCAACTATTACAGCCCCTACCACTTCCGCTGAGGAGCTGCGACAGCGTCGAGCTGTCATCATTTCAGCAAGAATACATCCCGGCGAGGCATGCGCAAGCTGGATTATGGAGGTATGAACACTTCCGCTTGTATGAAGCTGTATCAGACAACAGATAATAATACGTTTCGTCGTGCAGGGTGTTTTAAGGTTTTTAACCAGCCAACATCCGGTTGCCAGACTGTTGCGCGAGCGGCTAATTTTCAAGATAATACCTATGCTGAATCCCGACGGTGTGATTGTCGGAAACTACCGTTGCAACCTCTCTGGGCAAGACCTCAACCGGCAATGGTACAAACCAAGCGCACTTAGACATCCCACAATTTGTGCTATCAAGGACACTATCCGCCAAGTTCATCTAGACAGAAAAATTGTGGCCTTCGTAGATCTTCATGGTCACTCTAAGCGATTTAACACGTTTGTGTACGGTTGCACCCATGCGGTAGCCGCGAGTAACAGGCCCCAGTACCGCCTGAGGCCGCGTGCGTTAGCTCACCTCCTCCATCAGCATGCCGAAGTGCTATATTCTAACCATGTTCAGAACTACCGAAAGAAATTTTGGTCTAACCAAGATCCCGACTCCAGTGACGACGAAACCTCAGTTTGTACCTCATGGGATGATGGCCAATGGAAACGATTCCTTAGTGATGTTGCAGGTCCATGGGCTTCTGTAGACACCTTATCACCTTTGCCAAAGAGCGCAATAGCAGAATTGCCCCGGCTATATCGCATTGCGCTTCGACTTCCCGCGAAGAATAAAGCTGTCGCCCTCTTGTCTTCGGCAACGACCCGAGACTGGGCAGCCCCTTGTTTACGTTTAAGAGAGTCATCCGATGCGCTTTCATCTTCAGCAAGGAGGGAATACCGAAGCTCTAACACTGATGAAGAAACTGAATACCATCACTTTCCATGTGTTAGCGACACAGTAGGAAAACCAGGATTTCGGTTTGAAGACTGCAGGTTTGTCGTCCAACAGAACAAAAAGTCTACTGGTCGGGTCTGTGCTTGGAGGGACCTCCAAATTGAGGCATCGTTCACACTTGAGGCTTCTTTTATGGGAACGGGAGACAACAAAAAGATGGATGCCAGGTAATTTTGATTAATTCTTGACTGCATTATAGTTACATATATGCTACATGACGTTGCGTTTTTGTTATTTTATTTTGCAGGGTAAGAGAGTCGAAATACGGAAAGTATGGCACTGTACCTGTGTCACTCCAAGAGCTCCCGCTCGACAGGGAAGGCACTTCTGATAACTTCGAAAACATCAAGCATTTTCCCCCGGAGGAAGCATGTACTTCGAGTGACCCTCAAGGCGAGGAATCTGAGGAAGAAGAAAGCCCAATGCTTGAGCAACTCGGCGCTGGCTCCCGCACTATGGCTGAAGCATGGTACAGGCTCAGGAGGGCACTCGACACTGTCTACTCCGAAACAGGGAAAAATCGCATAATTGCTGCCCGCCAGGAAACGTCGGAATACGCCAATGCTGGCGATGCTGAGGAAGACTGCGACTTCGTCGCGCATCCTCTGTCTTGGCTATGTCCTAGTTTTCGCTCTGACAAAGGTCTCGAGAATCCGATTGCTGTGCCTCGGAAATCGTCTTTGGACGGCCCCGGAGGCAAATACCCAAAGCACTATACAGCTACGGATTTAATAGCCCAAGGTGAGAGCTTATGCTTCTCTCTGCTGAGGTATTGCAGTCTAAGCGGCAGCGCTCTCGAGGCGTTCTTCGATATTGATGTAGCCCAAGAAGTGGATTGGTCTCACCCAGATAGCCAAAGCTCTTCGGCTGAAAATAAGTCCACCTCATCCTGTCAATCAAGTGATTGTATTGTTCTCGAAAGCCCCGGTCGTGATGAGCTATTCCCGCCTCCATGCAAAGATCCGAGTATGTGCCCCTCAGCTTTTGCATTCCAGCAGACTTTGTCGTCAAACTTGAAAGACGTTGGACCTGTGAACGGAAAGATATGGAAAGGGCCGCCTAAAGTTAAACGGAGTGAATTCGTTGGCCCCTCTGGCCTATATCCCCCTCTAAGAGCATTGGACGACGGGGGAGTGTTATTCAGCGAATTGATTCATGAAATGGCACAGCAGTTGTCGAAGAGAGCCGGGAACAACCCATCCAGGACCGCTGATAATGTTGGTTCTGTTGAATTGGTACAACATTCTGTTCCCTGCAATGGGGACGTAGACGACGAAGCACTGGGTCTTCTGAATATGCTGCCCGCGGACTCTGATTCATCGGCTGGTTCAGATTCAGACCCCTCCGGAGACAATCTCGACGAAGGGGAGCTGAAGGAGACAAACCTTTTTCGGAAGATCATATCAAAAAGAAAGCGCGAGGAGAGTAAACGTCGCAAATCTCAGAGGACGCAAAAGAGCGTTAAACAGAAACCTCCCCAAGCGAAACCGCCCTCAAACAAGGGCTCTAGAAGTTCCAGGAAAACTCGTAATAAGCGGTCCCCTCTTTCCAAGTCCAAGAGTTTCACATTTTCAAACCACAAGCCCGCAACTCATTCTGCGAGGCGTGGGCGAGCTTCGTCCAGGGGTGCTGTTGAAGTATTAAATGACGAGAGCGATGCATCCTCTAAATTCTCCACCCGTCAAGCCGATGATGATTTTAGAGTACAACAAACTCAAAGCCGAAGTACGACTTTTGGCGACTACGTTGAAAATTCGATGACTAATGGTGGACTTCGCAATGTGGGATCACCGCTAAAACGTAACCCTTTTCGAGATGGGACTCTGGAAGGATGCAAAGACGATGCTACCCGGGATACTCCACCCCGTGTTCCCGGTCGGTTCAGGCGACCAATCTCTGGAAAGAGCAATGAGGTTCTTTTTGACAATTTTGCCCCGACTAACTCCTCTTTTTCGCGAACCCTGGCATACACATCTACCGACGATAATGCAGGAACTTTGGCTAGATGCTCTTCACCTGTTAAAGGTGAGAGTTCACGAGAGCGTCTAACGGGTTCTGTAAGTAGCCAGCGCAGTATCGTCTATTTTCAGAGCTCTAGTTGTAGCGATATGTATGCCTCGAATAGTAACGGTAACGCGCAGCAGAGGAAGCCGAGCCTTCGAAAAAACTCTCGCCGGCACAAGGCTTCCTTTCCGGGCCTTAGCATCTGGAGTTTTAGCTCTAAGGAATCGGAGGCCTCGAATATCTCCGCCAGTAAACCTGCATTCAGTCCCCACTCAGTCGCCCGTCCCGTACAAACAGCGTCGGCTATTACGAGACAGCGTGCTCTAGCCACTGAGGCCTATGGGAATAGCCTGTATCCGCCATCGAATGCAACCGATTCAGAATTTTTACCCAACGTTCAGCCCTTCTCACGGCAGGGTTTGTCCCCGTTAAACCCAAGACCGCCTAGCGAAGATGGCGAAGATGAATCCATGGCAATAAATACGAGAACGAAAACCGATAATATGTCTCCAGCGCCCGTGTCACCAGTACAATCTTCAGGGGGCGAGGTCACCCGTCGAAGTTCCCCGCCTCTGCCGTCAGTCCGCCGTGGTGTATCGGAGTCATTCGTGTCATCCCGACATCTGCTTTTACGTTGATTACACGAGCATTGTGAGAGTATATGCGTCACCCGTTTTCTAAAGAGACGGAATGTACAGTTCATGTTTATTGTGACTACCTAGCGGGGAAACGATCTGCTGGTGCATGCCTTTTCCACTGTGGCAGCAACCGTAAGAGACGACATTTACAGGCTCGGATTCATATTTTCATCGAGGCCTGCATATGTCGGTTTCACTGTACGTCGACACGGTAAGGCGTCCAGAATCGTCCTTGCCCCTAAGGAAACGTTATTGAAAAAGGTTCTCCAGAAAGCAATATTGGGGATTACTTCAAGCCCGGACGCGCCTTTCCAAAATCCTTTGAAGAGCATGCCGCATAAGAGATAAGCCATACCGAAAACCGTAACTATGATAAGGAACAACCAACCACTACTTAGATTCTTGAATCGTTCGAAAAATGTTGTAAAATGAGGGCATCCATACTCAGAAAATAAACGTATAGACACCGAGCAGGACTCCTGGACTACTTGTGTTTGACCCCTCACACCTGCATCTTCCTTGCAATATATTTGAAACTGCGCGGTGCTCTTCTTCCCGGGATTCCCGCCGCAGTTTGGACCATCATTATATGAAATCTGTATGCCATCGCGCGGGTCCGAGGAGCCGTCAATCGTCGAAAATTCGGTCTTCGAACTGAAATCTCCATAAGAGCGTGTGCAGTCGCTCACGGGCTCTCCGCGGGGAGAGCGACAAACTACAGCGTCACCTTTGGTCGTCGGGTTGACTTCGCCGCATACATTAAAGTGAAATGTAGCACCGTAGGCATCGGTGGAATCCGGTTGCGCAAGCGGAGAACTGCAACAGCGAGCGTAAACTTCATTGTCCTTGAGCGAGCAACAAGAGTATCATTGCACAAGAATCCGCGTTCCAAAGCACACAAAAATTCACACAGAGGAGAAGAGAATAAAGACTCACAGATCGTATACAGCATCCGTATTGGGTATTTTCACAGAGTTGCATGATGCAGAGGCCAAGTTTCGAGGCTTTTCTAATTCCGATCCAAGCGCATTGTGAGGGTTTAGCACCAGTGCTACTAAAACTAACAATACCGCCCCCGTGGCACGCGAAAATATCCTCGATACATTGTGTATAGACGCATAATGACTTCTTCGAGACCGCATATCACCCCCTTCCCCGTCCTGTAGACGCCCTATTACAGCTCCTCCGCTCGTTCCAACGGGAACCAAACTCAATGAGTACCCTTCTCGTTCGAAATGAAAAGGTCCATGTCGATCACATACTGTCAATATCTCGTAAAACCCTACGTATTGTATCTTATCCTTCCGGCAAAAATCCGGGCGACTGGCCCGGGACCGGGCCGTCCGCCCGGATTTGGGCATGTGGCATGACCTTTATGCACTGAATGACGGTATGAAATGGTTGTAGGGGGGCCCACGTGGATGAAAGTATTATAGATCTTTGTGTTTATTCCGAGTGGGGGTTGTAGATAAAATGATATCTGTGCCTTTTTGGCGTGGTGGGATGAGGGGCACCTCACAAGCCCATACACGCCTTATTACGAGGTTTTCGACGTCCTGTATACGAGTACCAGGTCCTTCGGGCATTTCGCACTACCATACGACTCCCTTCTGTCAGTACGCCGCCACAGACTCGGGGGAACGCACTCCGAGTGGTCATAAAAAGGAGAAAAAAGGCCGGCCTCGTGGAGGAGTAGGACAGGAGGATGCCAGTGCTCGATATACAAAGCCCAAACAGTCTTCAGGAGGTCAAGGTCCTGATAAGAGGAAGAAGGGAGGAGGCTCACCGCACTCTTCTGGTCGAGGAAAGGGACCACAACAAGATAGCGGCGCGGCCACGGCCAGCCACACACCTCCGCCAGGGCCTGGGGAAGGTGGAGGAAGTGTGGATGAACAATTACGCGCATTAGCGAAACAAGCTGCGAAAGATTCAGAATATCCTCTACTCACGCAGGAGGGGCTGGAAGACTTTTTCCGCAGTTCCAACTTCAGTGAGTTCCTGAACGAGAATCTGGATCCCACAGACACGCCGGCACTGGGCGATATAATGGAAGAAAGTCGACCAAAGGACTTGTACCACCATGTCCGATACAGAGAAGCTGAGAGGAACGAAAAATGGAATTTGGGGCCTCTGGAACATGGGGTTCTACCACTAGAACTGAAGCGCGCAGAAGAGAGAGAACAGAAGGACCATCTGCGGCAACAGACGAAAGCCCAAGTGGACGAAACTATGGTCCAAGTGGCTGCTAACCTAGCTGACTTGCTCAACAAGCAAGGAGTCGATTTAAAGTCGAGCTCCAATTTACTCAGTAATGCCGATCAGATTCGAGAGTGGAGTCCTATTCGAACGCTCGCAGAGCTGGGCGAAAAGCAGTTCGAGGATCAGAGTTTGCATATACTGGACAATACTCTTTCCGAGATGTCACTTCAGAGGAATACTACATCGGATGAAGATGAGGTTCAAATTCAAGTGCTTTTGCTCAAACTGTCGCAACTTGCTCAGACTGATATTGATAAAATTGTCAATGACAGGATGGATAACAACCGGAGATCTGATAGAGGGGAAGAAGATAGCCAACTCCTAGAACCGGACGAGGAGTACATGAAAGGTATCTATTCATCCTATGGGGAATATAAGAAAGACTACTTGAACTTAACACGACACTTAGATCCTCGAAGTCATAAAATATTACCGGATTCTTTGGAAACCGGAGCTCCGGAAGACTTGGCGGACACTGCGCGTACCCTTGAAGAGAATCAATCGCTGACCTCCCAGGAGAGCGCAGAAATGCTACAAATGTACGCTGATAATATTTATCAGGAGAAACGAGAAGGAAGGGTTGATCGACATGGACAATACCATCCAAAGCACTGGAGGGACTCTGAAGCAAAGGATAGCTCTGCTGTAGAGTTCCCTGAGGAATTGATGAAGCATCAACATGATCCATGGCATATTGATTGGGATGTTGATCGTTCCGTACATAACGAAGAGGTGTATGGAGCCGCTGAGAGTTCCTTTTTCGAAGACGAGGTTGACCCGGCATCGTATCAAGGAAGAGAATCTAAATGTCGCACGGAACAATCTAGCCCATTTTCACAGCTGCCATCCAGTTTTATGGGGACCCCAATCGAGGTGCTTAGAGAAAAGTTTAACAGTGATCAAGAACTGCTCAACTTCTTAAAATGGGCACGAGAGGAGGAAATCACATCGTCACGCGGCAGGCGCAAGAGAAGGTCACGGAATGCATAAGCAGCGAGCGGTTGTCTATTTACTTTGTTCTCTATGCACATTTATGCATAGGGCTGATGGGGGATGCCAAAGCCAATTCTAAGAGGTAAATCTTCCTCTACAGTGCCTTCAAAAGCCTGACTAAGGGAATTTGTGTTGGTTCCTTTAGTTCCCGCTGAACCTGTGAAATGCAAGCGACAGTTGGCCATTTTGTACTGCAATAGCTCGAACCGCCCATCAGATTCAAAGCGAATAAGGGACCCGCTTTCTGCTCCCGACAACAAGCTTTTCGCGC
Organism: Halocafeteria seosinensis; assembly: GCA_001687465.1. Classification (NCBI taxonomy): domain Eukaryota; class Bigyra; order Bicosoecida; genus Halocafeteria; species Halocafeteria seosinensis. The sequence goes on along the minus strand of LVLI01000325.1, from coordinate 29,606 downwards.
CTTGCCGTATTTTGCAATACACATCTATGGTTGTCCCCGGTTTCAAGTCTCCCTTGGTGGGATCGACCAACACATGGTTCGCATGCTCATTTGGTACCACAATTTCGTACGCCCCTTTATCTAACGTCACATCATCAGGCAGCTCTGTACATCCCAATCTTATGGCAGGGACCACAAGGTCCGATGCATCGTCCGGGGTAGCGCTCACTTGCAGAGGCCCTCTGCTTGAGCCACCCGGCTGGGAAGAGTTCGAGAGTGTCGTCATAGATATTCTGTGACAGAACGAAGAACCATATCCCGCACGCTGCTTACCGTCCTCTGTCTCGTGCTGTAAGGAGTGGGCAAAAACGAACTTCTGCCACAGCGTCGCTTCCACTGAAATGGGTAACGAGACTGATTCTCCAAATTCAGTCTCCTGCTGAGGTTTCAACAGAAATTGAGCCCGCAAGCGCTCCCCGTCTTCCACAGAAGAAGTAGAACTCAATGTAAACACAAATAACTGCGAGCCTTCCGGGGGAATAACAGCTTCAGCAGGTGAATATTCAAGTAAAGGGGAGCCGTCTGAATTGGATGGTACTTCGAAACAGGTGGACTCACTGTCACGTGCACTTAACCACCTCATCTCTCGACAAATGAGCTGGACCGGGACGCTGAAATAGGAAGAATTAGTTACCTTTACCTGCTTCGAATATACACATCCCACTGATACGTTACCGAAAGTCAGCATTCCGTTCTCAGGTTCCATCCGCAACAGCGGGGACTTCCCTTCACCTCGTAGCTGTATTCTACATCGAGCTCCACTGTCAGAGTCTCTAAAGTACGCAGTCTCCTCATACATTCTTGCAAACTCAGGACGAAAACAGATCCTGATATTACATGAACGACCGGAAGAAATTGCTCTCGGGGCATTCACTACGGCAAACGGTCCAGTAGGCGAAAGTCCTTCGAGAGCAAAATTTGACTCCCCTTCAGCTTTCACACATCGTACATTGACGGTCATGTCTCCTTCATCGCCGATGGCTAACTCACCAAAATCAAGTCTTTTCGGGTTGATTTCCAGTGATTTCTCTACAACGTTCACGTCCACTTCCACACCTACACACTCGCTTAAGTGGGGCCTCCACTTTGACATTCTATCTAAAGCATCCACTGCGTCAACTCGTTGAGCAGCAATTCCATATAACCATCGACGATGTTGGCTGTACTCTTGCTCTTCTGTCCCTTTTGGATACCATTCCTTAATGGAGGCATGGAAATCAACAGCCAGCTCATGAGCGGGCTGTAACGCCACCATTCGCGTTGGATAAACAGACACCTGACTAGTGGAAGGCGCCGGCGCAAGCAATTTTATGTTGAGAGGGTAATCATCAATGTTTGTGACAGTCACTACTGATGAGCACTCTTCACCCACGGCTAGCGCTGGCATGATGATCCGATTATTGGATACCTGTATTTGCTGCTTTAGTCCCTCGCCGTCGCACTTGCACACACACGCGGTGTTTAATGTATTTTCGAAGGAAATCTTCTCGGTTAATGTTTCTCTTGTAGAGGGAGAAAATACTATATCATAGAACCTTCCTTCTCCTGGCAATAGGGCTCCAAAGCCACTAGAGGGGGTAACATGAAAGTGCTCAGATGCCGCAACAACGCCGAATCTCACCGGTATCGGAGATGAGTTGCTTATCAATACTTGGCGGCTCACGTCTTGCCCAATTCTACAGTGGCCAAAGTCCAACTCTGGAGGATCAACGATTAGTTGCCCTGGAGCAATCGTACTTTGAATGGAACCCTCTACTGGAAGGGGCATATCTTCAGATACTAGCGAAAAAGGGATACTCAAACAGTTCGTTTGAGTGTCCACGTATGCAGAGAGTCTCTCGTCTTTTATACGGATGCTGTACTTACCAGTCAGTCTTGAGTAGTCCGTGTTTCCTTTTCCTTCTGATTGTGAGTCTTCTGATACAACCTCTACTGCACTCTCGGGTATTGTTAACCCAACAGAGAATATGAACCCTGCGTTCTCTTTCCGGGGAATGTCTTTGTTTGGCGACTGTTGCACGAAGCCGAACGTGGAGCTCACGCCAACCACCTCCATTTCACGTAGCTTTGAGGGGAGTTTAATTTGAGTCTTATATGATATGCTCCCTCTATTGAAAACTGGGATTTCAATACGGTAAGGTTTTCCTATCATGCATGTCTTCGCATCACGAATGTGACTCAGCAGAAACAGAGGTAACGGTAAAGCCCTAGCTTTTGTAAGTAACTCAATGGAGTCTTCCAGGCCTTCCGCATCTTTTCCCACATTCACTGGCTCAAATTCGACTATAGCTTTTGTAGCAAAATCTCGAGGAGTATCCGTAGTGTTGGCCTCGGGTTCCACACCAGGGGCAGCAAATGTAACGGGCACCCGGGCTTCCCCATATCCCGCCAATTTGCCGGAGGCAGGCAACGAGAAATACGATGCATCTTCCTCATGCTTTTCGACGCCTTCAACCCGAGTATAATAATTTATTGCAAGTGCACCCTCATTTGCCAGTATCAGTGGTTGTCTTTGCTTGCTACCTCTTGTAGCGTCACCAATGTCCACCACCGGTGTTTTCAAAACTGGCTTGGCTTTGGCATAGGTGGCTCGCAACGGAATCGACATTTGCGAAATAGACGTCCTCACATCTATGAAGGAGTTAATGTCCTGAGGTATACGCGGATAGAAAGTAATCTTTATTTTACAAGACAATCCGGCAGACATCCTCCCAGGAGGTTTGAATTCAATTTCGAAGAGATCTCTGATTGAGTCTGGGAGCGGAAGTATCTTAAAGGAATTGAAAGATAGACTTGTGTTCGTCAGGGTAAACGTGCGCACCAAAGGCTGCAAATTGTCTGGGTCGTAGTCTTTGAACTCGATGCACGCCGGAGAACTAGTGAATCCTGCTGTTTCAAAGGTTTTCCCCATGACAACCTGAGGCCCACTGATATTCTGACGCTGGCGTTCCCTGGCATCCCGCATCATTTTCTTTTCCAGATTCGATAGCTCTCTTTGAGAAATCTGTTTTCCAGTTCCCATCTTTTTGGTGGTACCAGTTTCCTGCAACCTTGTTCTAGTCTCCATCTGCATATCTTCCACTGTACTCAATCCATGTTTCTGAGCTAGGGCATTCATCCTTTCCGGTTGCTCCTTGTGTAGTGTTCCCAGTCCAAGTTTGGGAGGAGCTCGTTCTGTCTTCACTACTTCGCTAGGATTGAATTTTCTGCTTCTACCTCCAGCGTCCACAATATTCTCACCATGCAATGTTTTCGATCGCATATATTCATCCAAGCGAGACGCTTCCTCTTCCTGCGCCGTCTTGGTTGTTTTCGACGCCATTGTCCTCTCTTCCATTAGCCTTTGCGATTCCTCTTTCCTCCTTCGCTGATCCTCCTCTTCCGCAACTTCAGCGCCGAGACGCAGTTTTGAATCAGCTATCTGGTTTCTAATATCCCTTTTCTGTTTATTGTACTGGGCATCTATCTGCTCCTTACGGAACACCTCGTGTGGATTTTGACCTTGCTTCCGCAGTTGGCGAGCACGTGACTCTTGCTGCTTCTTTTTTTCCTCTTGCTTCTTCTTGCGTATGTAATTCTGACTCCTCATTTGCCTCAGTGCCTCCTCTGTATTATCCTTCAACTCTATGATACTCTTTAGACGAGACTGCTTTTCTTGCTGGCGAAAGTCCTTGGAGAAATCAGATAACTCTTTTGCCCGGGCCGCTTCTTCCTGAATCCGAGGACGAGCCTTTTGTCTCGCCTTTCTAGAACCGTCTAACTTTTTATCATATGTTTGCGCAATTTCCTCATGCTGTTGCCTGGCCTCTTCCGCAACCGATTGGCCTCTAAAGTAGGTGGCTTCTGCGCATCTTTTCTCGCGTTGCACTTGGCGGTCCGCTTCCTTTCGCTTCTTCTGCACGTATTGATCCTCGTCATGAGTTTGTCTTTGTGGGGAACTCGTTTCGATTTCTCTGGTATATTCATGGTAAGCATTCGTTGCTTCATTGTAGGCATCTTCAGCTTCCTGTAATTCGGCTCGCGCTTCCGTCAGCTTTGATTCGATTTCGTTACACTTTCTGTTCGCTTCGCGGACCTGCACGTAGATCAACGTTGATACACAGTTATTTGGCACTAAGGAGGCGAATATCGGTTTCCAAAGCCAGAATGGATGCAGAGGCTACTTACACCAGCAATGGCTCGAACGGCGTTAGATCCACCGGTATCCCGTTGGCGCTGCAAGTGTATACGGAGAGCAAAACTCCTGTCAGACGGTCCTTTTCTCGGGGTTATCTAGTAGGTGCTTACCTGTGCCCGCCACAGTTCGTTCGTGTACTCTTCATTTTGCTGCTCTAGCATTGAAACAATCTCCTGCTGAGCATCTCTCCACACTTTAGCTTCCTCAATGGCCTGTTGTGCAGCTTCTTGCGCAGCCCGTAAGGACCCTCCTTTACCAGGACTCGACGCAGAGGTCGAGTGCATCGTAGACGACGTAGAATCCATCCTGGCTCGCCTGCTATCTCGTTGGAAACATCGAAAACAAGCTCTTTCCTAGAGACGAGAGGCCGTTAAGAGAGTCCACACTAGCCCCTTTGCGTCCACAGATCGTCTCTATCGCCCTTCCACCAAATCACTATTTATCACTGTCTATGTATATACAAGTTGGCAAAGACTATCTGGGAAGAAGATACTGACTAAAAGCATTGGAATACCTGACTGTTTACAGTGGTTTGTGAAGATCTAAGGTTAGGAATTTAACAACTTCCAGGTAGGGAACTCCAAGTTGAGAAGCCCTTTACCAGTAATGTGCAATTGTCGCACCAGTAACTACGGTCCAAAGACTTCTAACACCTAACTGTAAATACTGAATAAGTAAACGAGTCATTCTATGGCGTACCTGACTGGCTTTCCTGCTGTATACCCTGAAACACTGACTAGTGCATTCAATGCATTGTCACTGATTTGTCAGCCAGGTCAGCGTGATCCGCACTGTGTTTCCGCCGCAAGAATTCACACTCATAGTGAGTCAGACAATACCGACAAATAAAAAAGTTTAAGCTAGAAAAATCTAGCAGCGTAGAATCAGTTATGGTAGTCTATGTACAACCTATTATGTCCAAGCTAGTTAGTTTTGTAAGATAGCGGGTGTACGGAAGCTATGGTTGTGCTATGGTTGTACCGAATCAACACTAATCCAGTCCATGTGAGGATTATTCTAGCTGTTCCGCAGAATATACCAGAAATACGGCAGTTTGCATGCGTGGAATCTTATACACCGTCTGAACTTCAGACTATGAAGTACTATGTGGCTTCGATGGACAATTCAGGGAGTGGTCAACTATGTAGGTAGAGACATCCTACGCATTCTTCGCCGGAAAATGAATTTGTCCACGTAGACAGCGGTGCCACAAGTATATGTGACTTTTTTGATCTTTCACGTCTTGATTTTAAAGAAAATTGCCCAGAGGTCCCAGAACAAGCCTGGCGTGTGAGTGTAATTCGATGAACTTCCTCCGATTTCCCCTATTTGATGTTGGAGCAATCCACATTTGCATTTGGGTCAACTTGATGAGTACTTGCTGAAGGAAGATAGTCACTCTTGTGTGCGCTTTTTTTTCTTCGTTTTCTTCCGCTGCGTCGCATACAATCATTAAGTAGTTTTGCCGTATGACACCATTTAAGAACCCAGCCGTAACTATAGCATACCCGTTTCCGGTTTTCTTCCAAACCAGGTCCAAAAGTTGACAACTGCGAAGGATTCACCTCTTCGCTTCGGTTGCGTTTCTGTAGGTAGCCAATGGCACATGAGGTAAGCCAAACACCAGTGGCAGTGACAGTGCCTAAGCACGTACATTTTCTGACCCCGCTTCTTCATCCTCGGTTTTGTTCGTACCCGACGCTTCATCCTGTTCCCTATCGCTTCCGTTTCGGTCGAGTCCATTGGTCGGCTGGTGATAGTTGTTCCTATTTGGCCGAGTGTGGTTATCTTCATCTGTCTGATACTGATTCTCGTCCGTTTGGTGATGAGTATCGCCATCCTCTGCATCCGCCCTCGGACTACCTGTCTCTGTCTGCTGATTGTCATCCCCTAGCTGCTGAGAATTGTCATCTGTGTTTTGACTATATTGCTCCTGCAGCCTTTGTTTTTCAGCATAATGCTCTTCCATAGCTTCGCGATATCGTTCATAGTATGGCTGCGCACGCCATTACAAACAGTCGACAGTCGCGCACCTGCCAATGAAGCACACTACTTACTTTCGCGTCACTCGGGGAGAGTTCCCTCCATTTTTTGGCTAATGCGGTTGTTACATCTTTCGGGACAACGGGACCTCCCAGTTCGTTTGCAACTCGTTGGCGATTCTCACGGCAGAACATCAAGTACGCCGTCGGTGGTCGTTTCGGTTTCGTCGGATCGGGGGCTTTTTTCTTTTTACTCCCTTCGGCCTCCGCTTTGAGGGCTCGCTGATGCTCTTCCTCCGCTTTCTGGTCAGCCTCGTTTAGTTGCTGGACCAGAGTTTCATGGGCTGTGCGTATCTCTTGCGCTCTGTTCAAAGTCCAACTCAGTGTCAGCCGGACAAAACTAACACGTCAGAAGCTGAACCAAGGCCGACTTACAGGTCAATTACCTTCTGCTGCAAGTGATGAAATACGGTATCCACATGCTTTCGTCTCTCATCGCGCCTCTGCTTGTTGTCTGTACTAGTTATGCGTTGTTTCGACCGACTATCGCTCATAGTACGTCCACGTCACTCTTTCCAGTCGCAGCTAGGGCACAAGGACGTCAAAATCAATTTTGGACGCCTATTGTCTACCATTCAGACCCATGTCAATACCGAAAAAAACTCGTGATTCAACAAAAGTACCAGGCATCGGCTCTATTGTATAGAGAGCGTGAGAACTTTAGTTGAAGTTGCTGGAGTCGCAACGAGCCACGCCGAGGTCATGTATTGTATATTACTTTACAAGGAAGCATTTCTGTTTTCAACTAGCTCGTGTAACTTCCATATAGTACATGCAAGAGGATATTTGCCTTCCCGAGCGTTGATGATTTCCTTCGCTTTCTCCTTCGATTCCAGTGGCCATTCCTCCAGTTTGATACTCTTGCAGTATGCGTTCGTCACCGCTTTTTCCGATACAAAGACACCTAGTTCGGAAGCGTTTTTCAAATGAACGCGTACAGAAGCATCTTTACCGAGTCGTACGGAAAATGTCGTTGGATTACCTCCTTTATCCGTCTCTAGTGGGCTATGTTTGTCGTCCTTGATCTCCAGGCCAATCCATTTCTGTAGGTTCTCGTAAAGACCTCCATAAAATCCACTCATATCCCTTGCCTGTGAAAGAGGACTAGCAAGCCTTTCGCTATATTCTTTTTCTGTTTTTCTTAATGCCTCCAGTGTAGAATTCAAGCGGTTTATTCTTTCCTCTTTTTCTTTGTTTCCCATTTGTTTCGTCGCGTTCTCATACTCTAGATTTCGTAGCCTCCTCACAGAGTTTCTGTTTTCTTCGTCACCACTGAATTCTTCTTCATTCAACTGGTTTTGCTGTATTCTTTCACACTGTTCAACTTTTCTTGACACTCTCTCCGAAGTTTCTTCTAGTTGCTGTTTCACTGCAGAACATTTACTGCGTATCCTGGGGGACAAGAGAATATTCCCGAAAACAGAGCTCACAACTTACAATTTTGGCAATCAGTAATATTTTCCGTTACTCTGTCATGCAAAGCCTGTCTTCCCTGAGCTGCATAACATAGCTCAAGCAAGTAAAAAGAGTAAGTACAAGCAACAGCGAGAAAGTTGTCAGCTGCTTACCGTCGAGTTTGGGGCGCTTTACATCATTGTGATGCCCTCCGTTCTTCATAAGATTGTCAAGATACGATTCAGGATTGGAAGCGGATGTTGTAAGCGCCTTCAATACGAAACTACGCGTCTGAGCGTCGAGATATTCCTCTTGGATGTTAGTAAGGTCTTGTTGCATCTCCTGTAACCATCGGGACGAGGTTGAATCCTTCTGTAACGCAGCTAGCATCATACCTGAACCCACCTGGAAATGCGCCGAACGTGTATCATCATCCTCATGCATTGCACTCTCACTCTCCCAATAAGATTTACGCTCTTGGAATTTCTCCAACTGGCGCTTCCTGCAGACAACACCTTCTAGTATCACATTTGAACTCGACTTTGAGACCGACAGCAGAAGCCTCTTACGTGTCGTCAACGATATCTAAACAACTTGCGGACATTTCTGTCTGGTACGGGCTGAGTGGTTCAAACGCTTATTTCCCTTACTCCCTCACTTGTCGTGTAAGCACGGCGTAGCCAAGGTCTCACGGGTTTAACGGCAGCGGTCGGTGTTGGACGATGCACAGCTCAAGTCTTCGACGGTTTCCTTTGAATGTAAACTTGCTTCAATCGTATACCCGTTATGCAGCTATGTGATCAAAATAATCGCGCAGATACCTCTATATTGACAACAAGAACTTCAAGAAGTATGAATAAAGCCTTGCGCGCGTCGAGCTGTCGACGTTGAAGTTCCAAAATAGCAATCAATTGTTGGACTATTCGGAAAGAAGCAACAAAGTTTGTCGTCTTCGGAGTCTCTTCATTGAGGGAACTGTACAGCTTTCCAACCGCGGGACTTGGAATTCATTGCAACAAGGTAAGGCATTCCCGATCATTTATGTCTCCACCGCCTGGTCTGCATGGATGACTGTAATAAGGGAGCTGCGAGTGGTTCTAAGAGGAGATTGGGTGGCTGCTCGGCAAGAGGACGGTGTTGAACCTTGGGGTCAGGAKCCCCGGCTAGCCGCCCCCGCTGAACCCTCCCCGATGCTTTTTGTGGTTGCTTGGAGGGCAGTGTCACACACCCTGAGACCCTTTTTTGTTCCCTTTGGGTTGCCCCTTGAGCTGAGCCTAACCTCCTGGAGGGGCTCTGTTCGACAACGACGCTGTATATGGTCTGAAATGAAGCTGCTCTATCTCCTCTGATAGTCATGCGGAGCATTTATCTATTTATCAAGGTGCACAACTGGTGGATGGGCGTAAATTCATAAGGGAATATCTCAATATTCCCACCAGAGTTCGCGGGTTGTTTTCGTGAAGCAGACCTCTTCCTTCATTCATACGGATTAATCTAGTAACCGGTGCTTGAGTTACGTATGCAGGTCATATTTGTTTCTAAAGGAACAAATACGTTGGCTACGGAGGGACTCGAGAACGACCAAAGAAAATGAAGTTCAAGTAAGCGAGGGAGAAACTGGACCAGATCTCAATGAGTTTTTCACTGTCCTCCCTCTTCTATGTTTCCCCTTCTTTGCAGCCCAAATCTTAGCTCTTCTCGAAGGAAAAGCCGGAAGGCTCATTTTGCCTCAGACTCGAACACTCGCAGAGTGCTTATGAGCGCTCGTTTGTCGAAGGAGTTAAGGGAGAAATATGGTGTCCGTTCAATGCCTATTCGCAAAGACGACGAGGTGACTGTCGTCCGTGGACAATACAAAGAACGCGAAGGAAAGGTTAAAACTGTATACCGCAAGAAATTCGTCGTGCACATTGAGCGATTTACTCGCGAAAAGGCCAACGGCGCCCCAGTGCAAGTTGGATTCCACCCCTCTAACCTGGTGATCACTAAGCTGAAACTCGATAAGGACAGAAAGAATATCCTGGAACGAAAGAGAAGCAAATCCACTGGAGAGAAGTATACCGATGCTGAAATGTCCAATGTAGATTAATTAGTGAAACCCAATTAGGACCCGTGGTTGGCTGTTGTTTGGTTCATTCAAGAGTGAAATATCACCTTTTAACTCTACAAAGTTAGGAACTTCATCAAGTCTACATTGTATACTATGTTTTGCGCACTAAATTCCGCCGCGATCCTAGTCTACCCAGTTCAGAGTCGTCACGCTTCCCTTCTCGATGTTGAAATATTCTTCGCGAGCTAAACTTCTGCATTACCCTTCCACTATGCAGTGGACTCGCAGTAGTTTTGGATTCAGAGTCTTTCTGCAGCCCTCTAATGCTCGTACTCCTTACGACGGGAGGATTCTTAGTCCCGCTTCTATGTATCTGCTTCCGTGTTTCTAAAATCGACTCTTCCACTTCCAGTCGATCAGGCTTCTTGAATACTTGTATGGGACTGCGACTCTCGTATTCATCCACCCCTTCATCAAATAACACAGCGAGTTTGGAACCCTCGTTTCTCGGTTGCAACCAACGGGGGCACAAACGACCGCCGAACTTGTCCACAAGGCAACATCCGGAGATGATGAGCACAAAGGCTGCACATCCAGAAAGTGTCATCCTTCCAGCTCCCGTTCCAATTGCCCAATTGGATACCTCTTTGGAAAACGATGTTTCTTCCGGTTGCACACTGTCATCCTGTTTCCTACGAGAACTGATGGTAAAACTACCTCTGGCATTTCCGTACACAGTCACCCAATAGGTAGCGACACTATCGTTGCCATAAATGTACAGCATTTGCTTTCCAGCGGGAGACGATTTTACAATCGAATAGTCGCGAATACTACGTGGCAACGTTGCTGAAAGCAGCAGAGCGGCATTGCCTTCTTCAGTTCTTGTAAGAGCCCGTGCTGACGAATTCGAAAAGGTACTGCTTTCGACGACAATCTCATGAAATGCACCACGTCCTAAAGGCTTTGCTAAACGAAATACATGGAGCTCGTTTGTCTCAAGGTTTGTTTCTTCCGTGCAAATACTACACAGAGTAGATAATTTTTGCGCTGCTTCGCTCATCCTTCCCAGAGATTGCAGTAGAGGAGCTCCACAAAACGTAACATCATTCCATCCGACGTCACATGTGCATAATATTTCACCGTCGCTACTGACCATATTTCCTCTGCCGAAGCATTTATTCGCCTTACAACGCATGGCTTCATCAGAAGAGCTCTCACAAGCCGAGTCAATGTCAGCCCGGTTAAGACTGGCTACTTCTACGTAAGCGTGCCCCTGCGATATCTTACCCTTATTTTGCACACCGATATAAAGGAATCTCTTGTTTCCGTGCCGTGATCCGGGAGTTCTGTTCAATATCATTGACTGATTTTTCTTACCCTGCGATATCCCATCGAAGTCAGTAATCACTTCGGCCACCCCAGCCTCTCCAGCACCACTTCGTAACCGCTCCGTTGCCACCTGATTTTTGTCTTCTTGAAACAAGGCTGATATTGAGGGTCGGAAATTACCAGAAGTATCACTCTCTACAATCATCCTGAGCTCGATGTACATGTCGTCAGGTGCCAAAGTATACACGGAAAAGGACCAGTCCCCGGGTAAAAGTTCCCTTGTTACCATAGCTCCCGTACTGCCAATATTGTTAACGCGATCCGAACAAGATTTTCCTGCAAATCCGTCATCGCACTTACAAGTGAAGGAGCAAAATCCGTGGCCAGAACAGTCACTGATACTGGAAGGGCAACCGTCTGATACTTCCACGTGTAGAGTGTATACGAGCTTGTCTGTGCCGTATCGGCCATTGTATACGCCGACGAACCACGCACCCGAAGTCAAACGGGATATAATTTCATGAGTCGTTGATTTCTCGTTCCAAGAAGAAGCATCAAAATGATCATATGAGGATAGCGTAGGAGCCGTTCCTCTTCGGAGGAAAAGCATGGGGTCTGCGGAACTATTCGCCGATGTGATAAGTTTCAGGTGGCATGAAGCAGGAACAGACGATAATCGCCCGAATTCCAACAGCCGGTCAAGATCAATAGCGATTTCGGTAGTGACTTCGCCGCCTGTATCAATTGTTCCGGTGTACGTATTGCGAATAAAGCGTGTTCCGTTGCCAACCTGACCGACAACGGCATCATCTATATCCCTCGCAGAATCTTCGTGCGCCATTGCACCGAAAATGTACTTGACAGAATCCAGATTATGCTGTTCACATGCCTGCCCTTGATATAGCTGGCTGCAAATACAAAAGGGTACGGAAGAATCAGATTCCTCCATTGGCTTCGAACACGAGCCCCGAAACCCGCCGCAATCCGGACTCCCAGGACAATCTGGGGAATCACAGTTTGTACCTGTCCACCCATAGCGCTCGGGGATTCCTGCTTCAGGAGAAAACACGAAACGCTCGCACTGACATATTCCGTTTGAGCACGTTCCGTGGACGCACTCTACATCTGCACATGCATCCCGGGTAACCGTAATTTGTATATTGACATCCTGCTCGATGGCAACGAGCGAGACCAGCATGTCTCCCACCTGATTGTACTCAGAGGGGTAGAGCCGTTGTGAAAATTCCATTACGAAGGCAGCAGTCGCCACCCCTGATATCTCGTGTAGCGATGGCTCGCCAACAGGTCCAGCCTCAAATACGGAGTCAGTGATGGATGGAAGTCTTTCAGTTCCCGCTGGTGACGGCTCGCTAAAAAACGCATGCGCCAGCACCGAAGGAATAAAAAGCTCGTCCCCAATAAAAGTAGCGTTTGCCCAACTGAACGTAACCTCCAAATACGAAGCGAATTCGGTGCTTTCGACTTCGAAAGCAAAGTAAGAGTACAGCTTTTTTTGGAGATTAAACACGGGGGACGAAGCGTTTCCTGAGTGGTAATTCAGTCTGTGTACTGCTCTTGGACCAGAATTTAGTTCTGAGCATGCGGGACCAGAATAATGGACGATATTACCATCAAGCGAAAGCGTTTTACAAGAGCATACCCCAAAATCACTAGCGCAAACACCCTGAGACAGAGCAGGGTTTGTTTCATTGTAGCCACATGGTTCAGAACTTCCGACAGCTGGGCAGGCAAGCAGTTGGCAAGCAGTGCCCGTAAATCCAGAGAAGCATAAGCAACCCTTTTCCGTGTCACACACGCCATTTCCCGAGCACTCACACTCGCTATCATCTTCCGGACAATTGGCGTTTATTGTCTCCCGCGACACAACTGGACATCCTTCTTCCTCGCATGCATCGCCATGGAACCCAACGTTGCACTCGCACTCATGCCTTTGTTCATCACAAGTTCCCTGTGAGGAGCACACTTCTCCATTCTTAGCGGGACATGAGCAACTATCCCCTCCCCAACCATCGTCACAGTCGCAGCTAATAGCTTTATTGATGACTGCGCAAACTCCGTGTCCATTGCAACTGTTAGAAGTGCAAACAGGAGCAGCGGAATTGTCTCGGAACTCCGGAGTGCATATTTCGTCGGCTGGTGGACACAGTACCGTTCCAGTCCAGGTATCTTTCGTGAGGTCAACCATGGACAAATCTATAAACCCACCATCTCGAGGGCAGGCTACGGGGCCGTCAAACGACGACCCACGTTTGAGAAACAGACTGATATGCAGTGACTCATCGCACTCTACACGGAGGCAACCATTGTGAAAGCCGACATCCGATGTCTGTATCGACCTTTTCCAGGACCCTGTGAAGCATCTACTCTCTGATCCTAATGAATCACCGTACCACCAAATATCGAAAGACTCCGTATCACGACAGTCGCCGTTGCTGAACCCTTCTTGTATTGGGCAATAGTCCAGGATTGCCCTTCTCCCGTATAGCTCCGGGTCACTAAAATATCGGAAGTGACTCTCGATGGAGTTCCCTGCTATACGAGTAAGCCGACAACTCCCCCTTGTAAAATGGTCGAAAGTACATCCCTCTTGACCTTCTTCCGTGCAAAAATAAGTAGAACTCCAACTATCGCCGCAAGTTCGTCGGGCAAAATCGCACCCCTCATTACGTCCCCACGGATTTCGTTCTGAGAGGCTGTAATCCACAGTGTACCAACCTGTATCTTCGAACAGTGCCAACGTTACAGCAGTGATATGAGAGTCCCCTGACTTGGTTCCTGTCATGATTTCGTCCATGAACACTCTCTTTTCCCAATGAGATCCTGCAGTTCCACTCCCTCCGAAATCTTCTAATTCTGCCCCGGCTTCATTCCACCTTTCGCACCCAAATTGCTCACGAGTTTTAGCAGCAACCTGCGGACTTATAATCTTTGTGATCGGTTTCCCTGCCAGCTCACTGGACTCTCCTTCGAACAGGACATCGTCTTTCGATATTGTTTGCTGTGTTACCGGGTCCCAAAAGAGTGACCAGCTGTCACTACTAAACCCAAGGCCATGCATTAGTTCATGGATCACTGTGCGAGTGAATCCTTCCACTTCACTGCTTACTAGAGGTATTTGAGCTGGTCCAATGTTGATTTGAGCAGCAATTGGTCGCTCCTTGTTGTCACGCTGGCAGCCTACAGCCCAAGCCAGTGTGGTTCCCTCTGTTGGCCTTGCTGTAACGTGTACAAGAAAGTCAGTATTGCTAACACCATTCTGTAGGAAGTCGGCTGTTACAGGGTTGTCCTCCATCTGATCGCGGCAGCACGCAAAGTTAAAGTTGAAGTCATTCCCTCCACAATTCGAAAAGGGGTGGTCGACTCTGAGATTTCCTTGGACGGGTATCACTCTCAGTGCTTGTGTTAAGTAACTCCGCGCATCATTCAAAGAGTTGATAAGTTGAGTTCGCTTCGTTTCAGTTAAGACGTCCGCAGAGGAACACGATTTCCGGGCCCCGTCGTTTGTTGGAGTTTTAACATATGAATCGCCAGAAGAAAGGCAAGCAAACTTTTCCTCATAGTTATTAAGGTCGTCCGGAAGATCTAGTCTGTTGAAAAGAAGGTTTCATACTGATCATTGTTCAGGAAAATGAGTGGACATGCTGCCCCTACTTACGCGTCAATGCGAGACAAGTCGTATGTAATCCGTATCCCCTCAAACGTAGATGAGCCTTCGAGCTGTCTCCCAGAGTTTTCTAGGTGTGATAGCTCCTTATAGGATTGTGGCACGCGAGCTGAAGTTAGTTGATACTTTCTCTTCAATGCCGATAATTCATCGTGAATACACTCGTGCCCCCTCACAGTATTCTCCGTGAGATAAACCGTAGCCAGAAAGACAACTACTGGTACCCCTAGTAGACCCTTCATTCTCGCCGTCTGAACTTGCACCTACAGAGAGCCCTTCAGGGTGGTGAATATTATCGCTGAAACAATCGAGGTTTTCATTACTGCTTGGATTATCCACACAGAACATCTACCGAAGGCACCCTGTTGGTGAAGGCCCCAGGGCTCAAGCATAGAGGTCAGCTTCCCAACAGTTTGAGTGTTACTACACAGCTTACACAAAAAATGTTAAGGAAGATTGCGTGGCAAACTCTTTGGTTGTGCAGTGTTTAGAGTGGCCACATGGGTGGAGCAAAGCACTTCAACCAAAACCGCCCAAGCAAGACTTGCGCAGATAAAAATTTCAAAGAGCAATTCTAGGAGCTTTGGTTTTGTCCAAAACTAAGGGCAGCATAGTTGCACCCAATGTTTTGCTGAAATGGGATAATGGATTACATTGTACCGCAAAGTTATAATGTTCAGTTCGTTGAATTTTTCCTTTTCCCCTTCAAGAAAGGATGGACACAACGTGTAGTCGAATCCTCCCAGAACAATAGGATAGTTTCGGCGCCCTGTATATTGTATAGTAGACTTATCTCATACTGCTGGGGCTGTTTCGGTGTAGGTTACTGTCGCTTCCACCGGGCCTGAAGTCAAGTGTGGACTTTGTCTCCTAGGGAACCACGTAATGTACCTCTTCCAGTAAGTATAATCCGCCGCTGATGGATTTTGATTTTTCACAGTAGCTCTTCCGGTAGGATAAATACAATTGTACACAAGCTGGAACTTCTGCTGTCAAACAGACGTGTCATTGTATTTCAAATTCATAAACATAAATTGAAGCCCCCGATGTGTGGTCTTTCTTTAATGTTTTGTATAATTATGGCATCCTGAATACAATATCCAAGTTTACCTATATCGTGTTTGGTCTACATAGATAGTATGGATAGTCATACAACCCCTCGTGGGGGCGGGGACTTGGAAGACCCCGAGTACCGCCGCCAACGCTTAGAGGAGAAGAAACAACAGCTACAAGCTCTTCGGAAGCAGCGCGAGGAGCAGGAGCGTAAGCTCAAGAACCTCCAGCAGCGTCAGGATCACCTCTCCCAGGGGACGGGGGGAGAGAAAGATGGCAAACAGACGCAGTCAGACCATGACACCAATGGGAACCAGGAGAGTTTGGATAGTTATATAGAGAGTTTATTATCAGCCCCTGTTCCGGGGCAAAAAGAAGATCAGAAGGAGAAGCTTATCGACGAAGCGCTGCAGCGTTTGTCACTCGTAAGTGCGCCTGTATCCTGCCCTTGTCACTCCATAAAGCACCACTTAGCCCACGCTGCAGAGCAATGAGAAAGCCATTACCAACATTGCACCAACGTCTCGCGATAGCTATAATCGGTCTGTACAAACGGAGGAGGAGGAGTATATGCCTCTTGATGACACGAACGCAGGGAGGAAACCCGTAAGTGGATAAACTGTGCGCGGCGTGATACCTCAATTGTGTTAATGTTGTTTTGAATTTCTGCCCAGGACTCTGAATCTGACGCTGAGGACAATGAAAACAAGGTGGAAGAAGGGACGCAAGTGGAGGACATACAGGACTTTTCCGAAGTCGGAAAGTATATGAAGAGAAATGCACAGGATTTAGAAACGGAAATGCACTCTTCCCAGTTCCAGGATTTTCTTCACAATGTTACGCGGCCAATGGAGCGTGCTCTAGATGCTACTACTTACGGGGACTATCTTCGAAATCTCCTTTTACCTCTGCATTCAACGTCTGATGGAAGTGATTATTCGGGGGATCAAACGTTTTCCCACATACTATCGTTGGTCGTCAATACCTCCACGGAACCGGAGTCTTCCAAGTCGACTCGTAGGACGAAGACGGTGGATGAGAGAGCAAAGGCTTACTTGTCTCGTCGATGCATTTCGAGCATTAGCTGCTACTCAGTTGATTCGGAAGAATATGTGCTCGCTGTGTATAGAAATTCGCTCCCGATGATGCCGCAAACCCCCCGAACGTTCCAACAGGCCTCCGAATTAGTGCAATCATTTAGGAGAGGAGTTTTCGAATATGTTCCTGACGGAGTCGCCTCAATATGGAACCTGATGGCGCCGTCCGTGCCGGAAAGGTTGGTATACAGCTCATCAGAAATCATGTGCTTATTACGCCATCCTAGCGTATCGACGATGGTCATCGGAGGGTTACGAAACGGTCAAATAGTCCGGTGGGATACAAGCTCCGGAGGTGAACCAGTCGAAGCTAGTGCATTGCTTCAAGATAAGGGTCACTTCTCTCCGATAAGAGGAATGGAGATGATCAGTGCCGAAACCAGCACAGCCACGCTGGTTACCATTTGCGAAGACGGGACGGTGTGCTCGTGGGCACCTAATCAACTCATGGAACCAATCATGCAATCGCAATTGGCTTTTAGGCCCTCAGAGAGAGATATCGCTCTGGCTAAAGATTTTGCTAGCTCCGCGTTTGGACACGTAGCTAACAGCATAAAATCCGAAAGCGAATACGACGTTGTTCCGGGAGCAATATCTTTCCCTCATGGCGATTCTAGCTCGCTGTACATTGGTGGAGAGGATGGATGTATTTATGTCGGTACTCTCTCGAACCGAGCAGCTCGACTAACAAAACGACTACTAGGACACACAAGCCCGGTGCGTATCATTCGCCACCACCCTGGGGTTGTTACGGAGACCAGCAAGAGGAACAGGGGCCATCATGTAGCAAGCGATGTATTTCTCACTGCCGGGATAGAATGGAAGATTCACATCTGGAGTCCTGGTGTAAGTCTTTTATTCCGTTAAAGCAATTAATGCCCTTGCTCATATTTGCGCGGCGTTCCAACAGATCCTTGAAGAACCTATTTCCTCTTGGGAACTTGCCCATGGTCCTCCAACGGATGTCCAATGGTAAGTAGTAATCACCTCTCCAATAACGTCGATATATTAAAGCTTTGTGCAAATCTTTACGTCAGGTGTCCCTATAACCCCTCTATATTTGCGGTAGGGGATGGTTCCGGGAGAATGCACCTGTTCGATGTCTTTCAGGAAGATTTTGTAAGTGGGTCCTATGACGTTAAACTAGACTTAGTGTAATTGCATACCCATGTTTTGTCCAGTCACCTTTTGTTACGGAGAAATGTAGCGAACATGGTATAACTAGCATTGAGTGGAGCCAGAAGAGAAGACAACTTTATATTGGTGACAACGCCGGTGAAGTTTCTGTGTGGAACGTCAGAGCTGATGTAAGTCCACAGGGATATAAACCAATTCTTGAATCAGTCGTATCAACGCGTTCGGTTCTTTGCAGCGTCTCCGTTCAAAGAATGACAGTCAGCCTTCTCTGAGTTCGCTGATGGATGCACTCCAAAAGTGGACTAAGAAGCAATCTGCATCTAAAACTATCACCGGGACGCTATGAGCCGTCGCAATATGATTCAAGCAATGTATTCAGTGCTTTAGATCCTCTTTGGTCGTAAACGCAGAAGCATGCATATGCTCTTGAATACGTTAAACAACATCTTCAGTTCGCTTTCCAGGCACATCGAGGTGAGTAAGGGGCGAGGAGAATAGCCTATGCTTGGACTAATTGCTGTAGGTAAGACAGGGCTTTCATAATTTCCTCGACGTTGTAACTGAAGGGCGAAGCATGCTGGGGCGCCAACTGATCTAGCTTCACTAAATGGTTGAGCCAGCTTTTTGTTTGTGAATCGGTTTACCACCCAAACCAATATAGAGATAGACTGGAGATGTAAATTTAGTTCAGATTTACCTTAAGTTTCAGGGAGACACTTAATGAATATCAACGAACATCATTCACTACGTAACGATTGCTGTGAGGAGGATCTGATTGACTGTCTCGCCATACCTCCGGTTGCATGGGAGACCGTCGAGCCAATCCCATCACTAGCCACTGAAGCCGTTCGTCTTGAAGCAGGGAGCTGAGGATCATCTTGTCCTTCCTTCACGCTGTCACTATCGCGGTGAGATGGACGTGCATGTCGATTGGAAGCAGCAGATCCAGAAGTCCTAACGGGATTAGAGGCAGTTCTGACTGGACGCAGAGCAGAGCTAGGTTTTCTGTAGCGCTTCTCAGCATCCTTCAGCTTTTCAAAGGGACTAGGTGGTGGACCAATATGAGGAGCGAAAACAGGAGGTGCACCATCTCCGTAGTAAGGTCTGTTAGAAATTGTGTCATATGGACGCTTATACGGTTCATGGAACCGTTGTATACTAACTCGGTTTATCCTCCTCTGGTTTTGTAGCCGGACTTCCGCTTCTCTATCAAGCTTATTTTTCTCTAGTTCTTCGTTTCCAAAGAGTCTCTTCCCGGGTTTGTACTTTTTATTGTTAACAACCTGTAGAGCTACGCGCTCTTTGGGAGTGTACGACACGATATCATAGGCGCGCCCTTCACAATATTTCATAGAAGGAGGTAATTGTGCTTCTGCTTTTTCTTTTTTCTTTTCTTTTTCTTTTTTTTCTCTTTCGGCTGCTTCTTTATCTTTTTGGCTATCATAGTAACTGCCGGTGAGTAGATCGAAATCGTGAGCTTGCCACCACTTCTCTTCCGCTAACTGCTTTTCCTTCTCTAATTCCTCCTTCTCCTTCTCCTCGTGGTTTTGAGCATACCTGGGAATCAAAGCAAAAACAAAATCCAAACACCACATTGCATATGCTCTTTGAGACAATAGCAACTTTTATTGAACTAACTTGTTCGATATAATGTCGAAGCTCCTGCTGCGCTGAGCCGAGCTTGCTGGCTTTGCTGAAGGACCGTCCTCACTTCCCCTGCGTAATCAGAACTTACATCAAAACTTTGAGGAAAAGCGAATACCAATTGATATTTTAAAATACCATACCTTGATGATCCACGGTAATCCTTTATAGGCTGGTTCGACAGGATATCATAGTTCCTAGCCAGGGGTCTGCAAGAAGAGCTGCTCTGAGGTTTCGCTTTGCTCTTCTCCGTTGGCGTCTTTGTGCGGCTGTCTTCTTCTTCAAGATACTTTGGTTTATTGTTGAGAATATCGAAACGCTGCTCGAATTTTAGTTGCCGATCCTGTAACCAGGGTCATATAATCGCGCGATGTGACGGAAGTTTGATACGCCCACATCAGCCATCTTACCTTTCCACGGGCAATCGACCTTCTGGATTGAGTTTTCTCTTGCTCCCTTGTGAGGTTTTCCTGGAAAATAAAATCAGAGAGGGGAGAGATCTAACAGGTGGTCACCTCAGCCTGACATCCTAAACATTGGGACGCACCTTCTCTGGACTTCTAAATTTCTGGATGACAGGGTCGAATTCGGGGTTTTGTAGCTTTGCGCGATACGTTTTCCACTGATTAATAGCTTGAGGATCAGGCTTGGGACTCGGAGCGAGCTTGGATTCCTGCATTCATCACGTAACCCGAACGGACACTTTCGCAACTTCAACCACTTATCATTGGGGCGTATATGTGGAACCAGTGGTACCCGAAAACGCCAACAGCTGCTTCCGTTGAGCATGGACACGTACCTGGATATCGCGAATGTATTCGCCCCAAGTAGCCATTATAGGGTGTGTACAGGCTAATTTGACGAGATTGCGCGCGCTAAACGAAGTGCGACTGAAGGGAACATGGAACTCGAGCCTAGCAACACAAACAGCTCGATATCCAATGATGATAGCCTCGACAACCTCTTTATTTGGTGCTTGGTGCTTAAGTTAACAATCCAACGTTCCAATGTATACACATTAGGTGGTGGGGGGGGGGGCACAGCCAGCGCTCACGCATAAACCCGACGAAGTTGAAGTTGCGGTAATTTTGTACATTGTACGTATCCGGAATCCACTGGGAAATGCAAGAATGGAGTCGATGCAGGTCTGGGAAGAACATCTTGATGCATCAAGATAAAGCGGGGAAATGCTTGCATATGCCTTCAGTGAAGTTCAGTCACCAATGTTCGGTGTGATAGTCCGTATGAATTCCACTGCCTAGAACTGAAGTGACAACTTCCCCTCGAGCGTCTTCAGTTCGTCAGGTCCCTGGTATTGGCTGCGGGTGACGCTACGCTCTGGACTCCCAAGTCTACATTGTTGCGGTTCTGAGCGCTAATTTTAGCAACAGTCGCCGAGGACTTTGAATTCCAGGAATTCGTTCATCAATGGTGTCTGCAACCCTTACTAAAATACTATACATTGTGGTGTAGAATTAACGGTGATACGCAAACAAGCGTATGGCCCAATTAAACAGAAATGGTTGTATTAAAAATAAGTTGTTAAGATCTGAGCAGCATGGCATACATAATATGGCCACAATGCAATGCTGCTGTCCAAAACCATGACTGGACATCAGTGCTGCGTTGATTCCCATCTGTATAAAGCTTCTGGAATTGTTTCATGCACTCTCTTGTAAGATTCAATTCCAGCTAATGTCCTTTCTTCTTACAGCTGCAGAAATACTTCCCCTCACGGGTACGAAGTACTACGAACTTGAAGTTTGCGAACGCTGACACCAGGGTTTTTTTCTATTATCCCCGTGAAATAACCAGATTACACTTTTCCATTTGCCATTGTTGCATCTACATGAATTGGGTAGTTTGGAGAGCGTCAGGATCGTCCTTGTTTTCGTCTTTGCAAGATGTCTACCCCCGAAGAAGTCATTGAAGATTTGGAGGAGCAGCATCAATTCGATGCCTCCGCTATAACAGGGTCTCTCAATGCAAAGTACCTCTCCCTCTTTCGCCGTGCAAAGGCTCTAGAGGGGAAAAGCTCCTCGCAGGAGGTATTACTCTGGAGGGCGGTCTTGAAATATGCGCGGCGACATTCCATCGTGGACCCAAGAGGGACATTATACGCGGCGGAAGTGGTCCTACAGAAAGCCCAGATACCAACGAGATCATCCATGCTTGCGAATTTTTTCAGTAGTTTGGTTACGGGAGAGGCTTCCCGACTAGATGAGATAGAATGTAAGTATATCACAACGGGACGGCGAATCACTCAGCTTCCATGGAGCGAGACTGGATGCAGATTATAGTGTATTAGAACAGAAAGCTGAAGCCGGCATACTCATGGAGGATGATCGAAAAGCAGCAGATGCCATCAATGTAAGCTTGTTATTTGGGTCCATAACCGTGACTACCTTACTTATCGGTCGTTTATGTCAACAGACAATCAGAGAGCGCTTCCCGTCGAAAGATAGTCAACGGGCACAACGCTTGGTTGCAATGTTCTACGTGCGTCCCCTATATATAGGCCTATTGTGGGGTTATCGACAGGCGAATGCCCAGCACTTTTGGTGTGCAGGAAAAGAGGGGGAAGGCAAAAGAAGCGGAGTCTATATATCAAGAGATGCTGAAGAGCAACGGATCTAATGCATTAGCAATGAAACGGCTTGTTGCACTCTCGAAGAGTGTTCCAAATAACAATGCCGGGACATGCACTAGATTGAATCAGTACTTGAAACTGTTTCCAACCGATAAAGAAGCTGTAAGTAGTTGTTGCTTGCGGTACCACTATGAATACCTGAACCTTGCTTTCACGCACGCTGCAGTGGATCGAGCTTGCTGATTTGCACACGAGTGCAAAACGATGGGAATACGCTGGTTTCTGCTACGAAGAATTGATCATTTTAGAACCTCAGAATCCACTTTTCCATACTCTGGTTTCGGAATGCTTGTTGAAAGCGAACAGCGCCTCTCCCAGAGTGAACAAACAGAAGGATGCTTGGATAGAAGCGCTCTTAGAGGCACGTCGACATGCGGCACATGCAGTGCGCATGTCGAAATCATTTTACGGACGCGCTTTGTGGTGTTTAGCCGCAGCATGTGTTGCAACCGCTCGAGCCTCCCAGAGCTCACTAAATGGTGAGGAAATTTTGGTCGAAGAGGATCTCGACCTCGGTAATGTTACCGCATCCCCTCTCCTAGCTGAACCCAAGCACTACGCATCCTCCAAGCCGATCAGTGAGCTAGTGGCTTTCGAGAAGACTGACGTCAAGGAGTTAGATCAGTCACTGGTTAAAAAAGACCGTAATTTGGCCTTGTTCTTGCTGGCGCGAAAGGGTCTCCAGGAACTCTATGAATCGACATCTGCCGATCTTCAAAGACAGAGGTTCAAGCACATAGGAGACTTAGCGGCTGCACACAGTGACGTAATCATCCTTCCGGAGGTTCGTGGGAACTGGACGTCAGTCTCGGCCACACTGGACAAGTGGGGCCAGGCAATAGCTGATGCTGCTAGCGATGGCAAAACTAACAATCCGCCTTTTATAGCTGATAAATGAACGCTTTAGAACATTTCGCTAGTCTATTGCCCGTGACCATAAACTAGATGCACGGCGCGTTTTGTTGGACCTAACCTGCTGTAGATAAACCGTTTCAAGTTCTTCATCGCACTCCAGCATATGCTTCGCAGCGGAATCTCGACGGTGGCTGTCGCCACTGATTGGTGCGGATCCTTGAGAAGATAGTCTCCCTCTCGACGCTACGGATCCTGCTTCACTGGGTTTTTTTCCTGAATTGGCTTTAAAGCCTTCGCGCTTGATGTTGGATTTTTCTCCATTATATGCATCTTTGCTCTGCTTTGATCGTGTCATCCCATCGGATGCCCTCCTACCCATTGGTGCATGCTTCGGATTCCCGCTCTTGGAACGTTCATCAGCAAAGTGGCTCAAAGCTCCTTTCCCACTCTGTGTGTTTACCGAACCAATGGATCCCTTCCTAAATTGCGTCTTGGATAATGGTTCAGTTTTCACTGAAGCAACGGAGGTGTGGGAAAAGGGGACCCCATGTACAGACGATCGCCTAGAAGGCGCGGAAGAGCCAGCAGAAGACGTTTGGCTTCCTTGAGAATATTGATATGGCCTTGAAACTATAGTTGGTGTAGTAGCGCCTGCTTGATGAAACTTGGAAAAGTTCATTCCTTCACTAGCGCGACGGTTTGCCCATGGTAGAGCGTTAGCTGGGGCAGATTTTGCATTCTTTGCTGCTCTCTCTCGAGCTATTCGTGTTTCTAATTCTTCCGTTTCTCTCTGAGATCTCTCAAAAAATTCTAGTAGTCTGTTCGCGTGAGATCTGTATCGAGTGTCACTTGATATTTCTTTCAGACGGTGGATTTCATTGAAAGCAACTTCATCGGTGGCTATAGCAGTCTCATTCTCGGGATACAATACATTCCACAGAGGCTTTGGTAGTTTTTTTGTCAGTTCGCGAAACTCTCGATTATGTCGTCTCTTCAATTCCCGCATAGTAGTAGCTGGAGGTAGTGTAGTGTAGTCTTTTGGTAGCTTCTCTTTCTTGGTCTTCACTCGCACGAAACGTGCACCAGTAGCAGTTACCTCATAGTGCATACTGTCCTTTCTTGAATCGTACCCTTCTCCGCAGGAAAGCTCTTTTTCTCCTAGTTCAGGACACACCCATGCGAATGCAAATTGAAATCCAATTAACACAGGTAGCATGAAAAAGAGAACAAGACAAGCAAGAATGGTAATGGGTAGCAAAACTCCCTTAACAAGGCCTTGACAGTCATCATCCACCCTGTCTTCATCGAAGAGCTCCCGATTCTCACTGTACCATATTGCTCCAGCAAGCGTCAGTCCCCCGTAAAACACGGTCGATATAACGCTGGGACACCAGAAGAGCAAGAATGTCGGCCATCCTGCAAACAAAAGTGCTCATGATTAGAGAACATGTATCAGTCCACATTAAGTCATGATTAGTACCTAATTCTTTGTAGTGTATGTCTCGCGCGCTCATTCCCAGTCGTGTGCAGTACATGGTAACGAAGACTGTAATGGATCCGACAGAGAAGAGGTGAAGCCATATCTCTACCTCCGACTGCAGTCAAACCAAGACAGATCGCAGTTAAACGAATAGTTCACGATTCGTGGAACTGAGTTACGTACGGGACAGGAATGCTCGAAATATTGCAGATACCTGGAGAAGAGCACAACCGTCGGAGCCATTAACAGAAGCGTTATTAGTGTAAGTTCGCGAATCATCTTAACTAGGTGGGATAATTTAACCTTGCATCGCTCCTTTGATGGAGCAGGAACGGAATTCTCTGATTGAGATTCCACGTTGATGTTCAACGCTTCCTCCTCAGCTTCTTGATCTGCCTGTTTCATTCGGGACGCAGCCGCCGAGAAAGTCTCGTCCCACTGGCGCCTATTGGCACCCGCATGTCCTTCGGATATAGATGCACGTAGAGAAGCCCTGTCCTTTCGAAAAAAGTTGTCCTTCTTATTGGTAGGACCGGATTTGCTTCTCGTTGACACCCGACTCGTCATATTTCCCTATATGCGCCTCTCAACGCCGTCTCTGTTCCCAGGAAGGACAACAAATGAACGATATGTCTTTAGTAGTCCTATCAAAGGGGTGTATATGGTATACCCATCGTGTCTAGCTATATCAACGCCTGATTGAAGGGCTGGCTTGCAACGGGTCACAAATTGGATTATGATGTCCGCCCAATATTTGAACCCTCCTCAACGTACACACAATACTTTTCGTAACTTATCAATGATAGAGGATGAGGAAACTATTAAAACCGGAGCAATGAAGGCGATTCCCGACGTAGTGGTCTCATCGGCCCACTGGCCCGCAAGCCAGTAACTCCGGAATCTCCGGGACTTAATAGGTTGGCGGGAAGACAAACTTGATACATTTAAGTTTATTTGCTTATGTTTTCAACTTAAATATTAGCATTGTGGACGTGTACATTATGTCCAGCAACTCTTTGGAGCTGGACGAACTCAAAGTGTTCTATTATGGAATAACTGCGCTAGGAAGAACGTATAACCCCTCCGTGAAGTTACCGAACACCTTTGTTTTGTAACGTACCAGCATTGTGATCGAGCACACTGGTTCTTTAGTCAATTTAAAGACATGTAATCAGATTTCGTAAGCTCCTCACGGCCGAACATAGTAGGGTAACCACTCTCAAAACCAGAGCAGCCTTCCTTAACAAGCTACGGCATTCTGTCCAAAGCTCGTCGACATAAGTACTAGCAAGAACTATTCCTGGATATCATACCGCATATGCTATCACCGTCAGAGTGGGGGTGTCGTATCCTTGTACCTCATTCGGTTATTCCTTCTTGTCGTCCGGCAGCGGGATACCGAAGCCTCCGGTTGCTCCTGATGAAACGTATGCACTGTTAATGAGCCCTCGAAGGACTGGTGCACAAACGAACACACTGAACAAGGTAATGAAGCAAATGGCCGTGATGATGTAGTATGCCGTGTATGAGACTCCAAGTAGTACAGGCTCTACAAGGATATTATACCGGGTTGTAGTTCGCTCGTCCAGATTTGAGGGCATGACTCCTTCTAAAGACGCCGAGACTTTCAATCCTGGTTCGTTTAGTGCTTTCCCACTCTCCACAACTATCTGACCATGTTTGCCAGTCTCAAACCTAACTGTGTGCCAAGAAAAATATCAAATCCAGAAACGTTCATTATCTCCACGAAATTCGACTCACTGATGGCTGTATCACGGAGTCCTCTCTTTCCAGCCTGGAATTGGTTTCTCTTTTGTCTCCTATCGCCTGGAGAAGTAGCTAATTCAATGGGTTCGATTTCAAACAGAGTTGGCTCCGAGCTCGGGTACGATATGCGCACTGAATACACAGTTTCCGGTGATAAATTGCCTAGTTTGTAAATGCACGAAGATCCCAAAGTGATCTCCTCATTCTGTAGTGGCTTATGGGGTTGGAGAATGCCACGGATACCGTTGTTTCCTGCCTTAACGCACGATAACTGCGCCGGGAGAATCAATAACAGAAGGGCGGTTTGACGCCACTTGGTCATTGTCTGTGTGGTCGAATCAGCCTAGACAAACTTCAACATCGGGTTACTAATGAACTAAATGCTAAGTAACCTCTAAAACCGTGGAACCGACACTATGTAAAAGGAATCGTGGCATCTCGTGGTCTGGAGTATATACTTCACAACAGCTGGTTGTGAAGAGACCCGAAGTTTGCTTCAGCAAGTCCCGCCGAGGAATCACGTGGACGTGGTACGGTACCGTTCGCTGGAATCCTAGATAATGAAACTCAAAGCAAGGACATATACAGGCATGATGGTGGTGCAAAGCAATCGTCATATTGTATGCTTTAAGGAGAGCAACTTAGTCCTCTATATCCGCAGCTAGGAGTCGTTGCAGTTGTTGGTTGTTAAGGATACAAGTCCACTCACATGCTTTGCTTATGTTGTTCTTTTATACTCATGCTAGTATGTAATCTTTGTAGAATACACGCTATATTTGTGGGGTCCGTTGTTCCCCTAGCTTCTGTGATGCCTTCGAATCTCATTTGCTTAGCTGTCTCAAAGCGTTCGATTGCTTGCTGATATTTCTTCAAATGAAAAAGCGCTCTTCCTTTGATGTAACAAACTCCTTTGACATCCGGGTTCTCTTCAATAGCTCTGTCACATGCAGTGATTGTTTCCTCATATCTTGCAAGACTAAGCATGGCATCTACATCGATAGCTTCTTTGTATCTACGAGCACCCTCCTCATAACGGTGCTCATCCATCAGTGCATAACCAAGTTCTGCATAGCTAAGCTTATTCAAGCGTTACATTCCAAAGAATTCCCGACGGTCTCGAGTATGGCTTCCGTGTACCCCCCGCGCCGATGGTTGAGCAGATCAAACAACTCGTAACTCCAAAATGGAAGATTTACTGTCTATTGACCAAGTATAAATTTTCCACGGATGTTGATCACCATCCGTTTTTTCAAAAAGATCCTCCACTGATCAGTCCCTAATCGTAAGGCGTAATTGCAGTCTTCAAACTGAGCTAACCAAAACAAAGCATCACCCTTACATTTATGCACATTTCCGTATAAAGGGGAGTATCTAAGAATTGCTTCGCACGTTGCTAATACTTCGTCATATCTTGACAGTTTGAACAAAAAATGGGCCTTGCCCTCCTGTAACGCCGAAGGCCGATATGACATGAATCTATCACAGTGTGATATGCATTCTTCATTTCTTTGGTAAAGTAGTATGCGGGAAATGCACTCCTGTAGTTCCTTATCATCAGGATCAATAGACTATAGATAGTGCCGTTTGTAGACTTTGGATAGCCTCCGTGCTCCGATATACAGAAGCTAGTGTCACTCCCTTCCGCTTTAAGGTGGCTTTGTGGTTTGTTTGAGATTTCAAAATATCGTCACACTCCACGAGAAGCTTGCATGGGGATTCATGCGAACGAAACGCTTCTTGAGCCTTCAAAAGCGCCTCATCACACAGAGGATAAGACCCAACACGTGCTGGCACACGGAAACCTCCTCTCTATATCGTTTGGAGCGGTTCCTGCACATTGGAATGAACCACCAATAGTTTTGTACGTTCTTCATCTGCGTCGCTAGCAGTTTGGCAGTATAGAAGCACTTGCTCGATCTCATCTTTCCGTTCGAGAATCTCACTCTTATATAGTAGTGCCTCTACGCACGAAGGGTCAACCATTAAGGTCTTGTCAATCATCGTTCCAGCTTCCGCAACCCTTCCCTGAAGAAGGTAGATTCTTCCAGCCTTTGTTAGTATTGCTTTCTCCGATACACCGCTTGCTATCTGCTGCAAATAAACCTCTACTGCATCATCAAGTCTGCCTTGATCCCATAAAGCATCCCCCTTATAGATCCGAAGTTCTTCTTTACTACCAACACTGACCCCGGCTTCAAGAACAGAGTATCCTGTGTTTCGAACATTCCTCGTTTTACGAGCGCCTCGGCTCTACAAAGGTACAGCATGCGGTTGCTACAGTGAAGAGAAATGGCTGTCTTATACGTTTCTTCCGACTTCGCGTATTCTTCAAGCCAAAACAGAGCCATTGCGGCATTGATACACCCATCCACATCACCAAGGTTCTCTGCCAAGGCTTTCTCGAATGCATCATATGCCTCTGTATACCGTTTCAGCACTAACAATACTTCTCCTTTGCGATTCAAAACGTACACGTTTCGGGAAAGATGCGGAGTGCTTCATTTTATGCTTCTATGCTCTTTTCAAAATAGCTTGGCTGAGAAGACGACCCCTCCCCATACTCGGAATATCCGCCAGGTATCGTTTGACGCATAACGTTTGCAACGCAGCATGGGCTTCGCCCAACTCCTGAACGTACAGAGTACACTCTTCACCGAGGGTGTTTTTTTCCGACGAGTAATGATAAACACCTTGTTGTCAGATTCGTCCACTGCTTCATTATATCGTCTCAAAACTTGAGTTGCAAGCATCTCGTTATACCATGTACAGCTCGCCCTCTGGAGTAGTCAAACTTAGACCATCTCGGTAGGCAGCAATAGCATCCCCGTCTCTCCCGTATTCCCTCAGGGCTTCCGCTATACACTTGTAAGCCGCTCTAGAGTGTGAATCCCATTGCAGGACTTCCTCTGCTGACTGTAGTGACTCGCTAATTCTGTGCAGACGCAACAGTGATTCGGCCTTGAGCAGTGCAACTTGGACGCCACACTTGTGTGTGCACTTTGGGGATACTGGACCAATACTCGTTGCACACTGCGATACCGGTTCGTACTGTTCAGCACATTTCAGTGCTTCGACCCTTCTTAATGTAGGCCTCCTCGATTTCTTGACTATATTCCGAGTCGCTCACCAGATCAAGTGCTTTGCTATAGGAATCCACTGCTAACTCAAAGAAGCTTGCTTTGCGGAGCATATCTCCCTTGCCGATG